>JAYJMB010002534.1:0-15169 GCA_036873735.1 Pouteria campechiana
ATCGACCCGGCAAAATTAGCAAAACTTTACAATAACAAAAATTTACATTTGTAAAATTTTCCAGGGCCTTACACCAAACCATCTAGCATTTTGGCCCATCTTCATCAGATTTTTTTACTTTTATTTTGGGCCATCCATCATGATCAATTCATAAGATTTATTGTACATTTGATTTGATATCTAATGACATAAGAAGATTCATTTATTTAATATGATTTCAATCGAATTTCTCTAACATGTACATCATGTAAATCAATCATGCATTATATCATTTGTTTGGTCTTTTATCTTGGGCTGGACCACACGAATTTAATCCCAAATTTTGGGGTAATTAAATCATCTTCCAAAGCCTTAATAATCATCCTAAATAGTGCCCCCAACTATTGCATAAAAATCATCAAATTTCAATGGTTGGATCATGTGATTTTCAAAGAAATTGCTGATCCAGTTCATGAGGTTTATTTTTCCCATCTTGTGATCAACAATGGGTCATGATTTAAGAGTCAAGATCAAATAAATTTGATAGAAAATGATATCCAAAAATCTATGCTCAAGGGTTGGATTGTTGGTCCAAATGGCTTCATCTTGATGATCCACACCATGAATACTATATGCATTTCATCCCTCTTACTCCTCCATCAAAAGCCCCTTATACCTAGATTATTTGGCCCCAAATTTTTGTGCTAAAACTAATTACAAGGACGAGGGATACCAACCCTAGTTATGTTGCTTGAGAGATAGCCTTCTCCTTTGAGGGCTTGGATGGTCCCATGGACATGAGCTTCAAGAAGAAGGATATGGAGCTTGAAAGGGAATGGAGTGAAATGAGAGAGATGAGACTTCACTCATGAACTTAAGTGTGGGAGAAGGGGGGTGGGTTGTTGTGCATTCTTGCCACTTGGCAATGTGCATGCATCTTTTGCCTTTTTCTCTCCACTCCTCATCTCCACCATTCATGATTCCCTAACACAAATTTTGATCCAATTGTCGACAAATAATTAATCCAACTCCATTTACATAAAATTGGGATTTTTCTAAGAATTCTGAGAAAAAATCTTCCAAATCAGAGTTTGTTTGACCCTTTTTCCGATTTTTCCAAATTTATTGCATTTTTGTACCTTAAGAATGAATTTTCTATTTTAATAAGTTAATAATTAATTTGATAATCTTCTAAACCATCTTAAGTCTTAGGAAATCATATCTCCCCTTTTAATTATGTCCTCAAAAAATCATTTACTAATTTTTTGCATTTATTTCAATTTATTGGGATTGATTTCTTAATTTCCAATTACTCTTTTTATCCCCATTTAAATTCTCAATTTTTATTTTTATCATTCGAATGAATTCTTAATCATCATATTTGGCCTTTTAAAATTATTTTTGACATATTACACCTCAATGTAGGCCATTGTAATATTTTTGGGAATTTGTTCATGATTTAGTTCCCAAACTGCCAAAAATTCACGATAAATGATGTACACGCTTGAAAAATATAATTTTTTCTACCAAAATGCTTTCCAAAATTCATCACTAAATTTGAAAAAATTTCCCCCATATTTTCATCTCCTTAATCAAATAATTAATCTATAAATTAGTCACTGGACTTACATCCTACCTCACTTACAAAAAGTTTTGTTCTCGAAACTTCAAATCATTGCCATAGGTGAGGATATTGTGTCTTATTGTCATCTTCTAGCTCCCATGTGACTTCATCTTCTATACGTTTCATCCACAACATTTTCAAGAGTCGGATTATCTTGTTCCCTAACTACATCTCCTTCACATCAAGGATTTTCACGAGCTACTCATCATACTAGAGGTTATCCTTGATCCTGACTTGCTCAGGTCTCAAAATATGCGAAGGGTCTAGCTCGTACTTCCTTAATGTAGGAACGTGGAATATGTTGTGCACACTGGCTAAAGAAGGTGGCAATGCTACTCTGTAGGCGACCTGCCCAATCCTATCTAGGATCTCATAGGGACCAACAAATCTTGGGCTTAGCTTGCCCTTCTTGCCAAACTGCAATATACCCTTCATCGAAGATACCTTCAGAAACACTTTATCTCCTACCATAAACTTCAAAGTTCTATGTCAAGTGTCCGCATAACTCTTCTAGCGTGTTTGAGCCATCCTAATTTTGTCTCTTATGTGTGTTACCTGCTCTACCATGTTCACGATCATTTGCGGTCCCACCACCATCCTTTCACCCACTGCATCCCAGCATAGAGGTGATTTGCACCTCATCCCATACAATGCTTTAAATGGGGGGCATCTGTATACTACAATGATAATTATTGTTATAAGCAAACTCTACCAATGGTAGGTACTCATCCCAAGAACTTCCCCAGTCCAATACGCATGCCCGTAGCGTATCCTCTAGCTACTGGTTCACTCTTTCTGTTTGCCTATTTGTCTGTGGGTGAAATGCTGAATTGAACTTCAGTTGCATACCCAAAGCCTTATGCAAGGCCTTCTAAAATCTAGATGTAAATACTGTGCCTCTGTCTGATATGATTGACTTGGGCACTCCAAAAAATCTCACTACCTCTACGTGGTATATCCATGCCAACGTTTCTGGAGTATAGGTAGTCTTCGCAATTATGAACCATGTTGAATTAGTAAGCTTGTCAATAATCACCCATATACTATCATATCCCGCACTAGTATGTGGCAATCCCACTATGAAATCCATGGTGATCTCATCCCATTTCCACTATGGCACTTCCATTTGTTATAGTAAACCACTTGGCCTTTGGTGCTCTGCCTTCACTCATTGGCATGTGAGGCACTTAGCCACAAATCTTTCTACATCAGCCTTAATTCCTTCCCACTAATACTAGGACTTCAAGTCCTAATACATTTTTGTGCTTCCAGGATGGATAGAATAGGGCATATAATGTGCCTCTTGTAGCATTATGGGAATCACGACTGAACGTCGGTAATGGCAAGTCTACCCCAGTATCTCATTATGCCATCAGTCATAATCTGATAATCTGGCAACTCACCCTTGACTGCTTTATCATACAACTTTCTAAAATTCTTGTTATTTGTTTCCTTCTGAGCCTACCTAATCTCGTCTAGTAACATTGATTATACTTGAAGCTATGCTAACTATGCCTCTACACTCTCCATCACAATCTGTAGATCTAACCGCCCGATCTCATCAAACAACTTAGGCTGGTACGTCAGCATGCAAGCCATGTTGCTCCCGAACTTCCTACTCAAGTCATCTACCACCATGTTTGCCTTTCTTGGATGATAATGGATGGTTAAATCATAGTCCTTAATCAATTCCAACCATCTCCTCTGCCTCATGTTAAACTCCTTCTGCGTAAAAGTATACTTCAAGCTCTTGTGGTCTATATAAATATCACATTTCTCACCATATAGGTAATGTTGCCATATCTTTAAGGCAAAGACCATAGTTGCCAACTCCAAGTCATGGGTGGCATAGTTCCTTTCATGAGGCCTCAGCTGCCTCGATGCATATGCCACAACATTTCCACCCTGCATCAATACACATCTAAGTCCATTCTTAGATACATCATTGTATACCATGAATCCTCCCTAGCTAGATGGTATCGTCAATACTATCACCTCCACCAAGTGCCACTTTAGCCTTTGAAAGGCCTCCTCCACACACTAGTAGGTCCATTCGAACTTGACTCCCTTCTGAGTCAACTTAGATAGAGGCACTACAATCATAGAGAATCCATCTATGAATCTCCTGTAATATCCGGCTACCCCAAGAAGGCTTCTGATTTCGGTCACATTGGTCAGCCTTGGCTAGTTTACCACCGCCTCTATCTCATTACCTGACACCACATGCCCCAATAAGGCTACGCTGTCTATCCGGAAGTCGCACTTCTTCAGCTTCGCATACAGCTTCTCTTCCCTTAGTCTTTGTAAGACTTCTCTCATGTGAAGTCCATGCTCCTCAACACTACCAGAATACACTAGGATATCATCTATGAACACTACCACAAACTGATCAAGGTACGACTTGAATACCCTGTTCACTAAGTCCATAAAAGCTGCAGGAGCATTCGTCAGTCCAAATGGCATGACCAAGAACTCGTAGTGTCCACACCAAGTTCTAAATGCAATTTTCTCCACATCTAACTCCCTGATCCTCATCTAGTGATAGCCTGACTGTAGATCAATATTAGAAAACTTGCTTGCACCCTTCAACTGATCTAGTAGATCATCTATATGTGGCAAAGGGTACTTGTTCTTGATAGTCACCTTATTAAGCTCATTGTAATCTATACAGAGTCTCATGTTGCCATTGTTCTTCTTTATGAATAGCACAAGTGCTCCCCAGGGTGACAGACTAGGTCTAATGAACCCCTTATCCAACAGATTTTGTAGTTGCTCCTTCATTTTTGCCATCTCCACTGGCGCCATTCTATAAGGAGCCTTTGACACTGGCCTTGCACCTGGTTGTAAATCAATCTTGAACCTGGGCTCTATGTGATCATCAACCACAGAGACTAAGTATGCCTCATAGTCCTTGCGTACCATGCTCATCGCCTTCAAGGCGGATATCGCCCTTGGCATCTCACCCTTGGGCATACTTCTAAAAGAAATCTCCAAGTCATCTAGAGTCCTCAAGGTCACCTGCTTGGTCTCGTAGTCCACTTTGGCCTTGTGCTTAGATACCCAATCCATCCCCAAAATAATATTAAGTCCCATCATATCCAAGATTCCCAAGTCAGCATAAAAATACCCGCCCTCAATCATGATGGGCACACCACTGCATATATCGGTCACTATGCTAATTGCTCTAAGCGGTGTAGACACCATCATGACAATGCTCATGGGGTGCTTATGTAAATGAGCCTTCTTAGAAAAGCATGCAGAAATAAAAGACCTTGATGCACCTGAATCAAACAACACATATGTTAGGCACTCATGGACATGGAAGCTACCTATCACCACACGATCTGCTGCCTCTACCTCCTATGCATTCTCTGCTTGCACCACTACGACTACCCGTTGCCGCTGTTCATGAGGCCTGCCCTAGTATGGCCCTCTAACTTGGCCTTTGGCCTATAATCAGCCCCTCATGGGCTGTTGTTGGGTCCTCTGAATGGGTCCTGGTCCTCCTCCCTGCCTGGTGGGGCAATCACGCGCCATATGCCCTGGTGCACAATAGGCATAACATGCCCCCAGGGCATACTGCCTCTACCCTAGTGCCTATGCATGGACCTGCCCTACTCCTCGGGCTTGACCCCGTCTGTATCTACAATGGCCTCGGCAAATTATCTGAGGGCACCGAACAGCCTGGTGTCCTGTCTGTCCACACTCAAAGCATGTGCCTTTGGTGCCTTGAGTGCCCATACTACCACATCTGAACCTGGGCTTAGCACCTCACCCGTCCTTCTTGGAACTCTTCTTCCTGTCCCTAATCTTATTATACTCCTCGAGCTCAGTTATCAATGCTTTCTCTATTATCTTCTCATACTTAGTCAAGGTCCATAGGGCCACGCTTCTTCTGATCGATGGCCTTAGTCCCCGTTGGAACTTATGTGTTGCCTGCACAGGGTTATCCTGGGCCCATGGGACAAATCTAGAAAGGGACTTGAACTTGTCATCATACTCCTCCACTCTCCTGCCACCCTAAATCAGCAACGAAAACTCATTGGCCCATCTCTCCTGCTCCCTACTAAGCATATAGCGGTGGAGAAGTCTATCTACTAACTCCTCCTAGGTCATGCCCAATCCCAAGTTTGGCAGGGTGCAAGTCTCTGTATGCTAGCACCTCTCAGTATCGCCGCTCATCATGTACGCGACATATGATACCTTATGCATCTCTGGGTATCTCATGTACCAAAATACCTTCTCCATCCCATATATCCACTTGTGCATGGCATGGTAGTCCTTCTCACCCTTGAATGTCGGGGGGCCCATCTCCCTAAATGCCTTCATGTCTAGGTCTAATATAATCTGACTAGCTCATGGTAGCCTAGTCTAAACTGGTGCTACTGCCTATGGATGACTTAGGCCCGCTGCCTATTCTATCTCTACAGGTACTCTAGTACGGGAAGCTATAGAAAGTATCTGCATAGGGGATGTCCCAATCGCTGGTCTCGCCTGAGTACGGATGAAGTCTTACATGGTTTACACCAACCCCATAACCGTGGAAGCAATAACAGCTATATCTGCTCGCACATTGGGTCTTGACATCTGGTGAAGGCCTAGTCCTGTCAAGGCCTGATGTATCAGACTGTCTCCTTGCCTCAATAATAGTGAGAACTGAAGGAAACTACTCTTCTATTGGTATCGAGGTCTCATTAGCTTGCTCTAGCTGTCGGCCGGCTACTCCCTCCTGGGATCTTACTCAACATGCTCCCATATGACTATGCCTGTAGTCTTGAAGCATGTGGCTCATGGTGCTGGCCCCTCTATCATGGGAGCCTTGCCTTTCTCCAAGCATCATTGAGGTGCCATCTTGAAGTCATATAACTGCTGAAATAACAATAAAGGGTTAGTGATTGTTTAATTTATGTCATTAGGTCAAGTCTTGTTATGTGCATCTGAGGGTCTCTAGTCATCTTCTAGGCTAGCACTCCCTTGCTAACCTAGTTGTGTATTCTGCTAAGTTCTGGGTCCATCCTTGCTATGTCCTATAGCTATAGTCATTTCATAATCCTTTTCATACACATGAGCTCTGATACCAATTTTGTAGCAACCCGCTATGCTAAATCATAATCAATCTCTTAATCACATCACTAAGCATGATTAACTTGGGCCTGAATTGTAAATACTATGCCCACACACTTCCCCAAAGATCTTTTCATGTGTATGGGGTGAAAATGATAATACAGCATACAAGACCTGCAATATAAAAATAACATAAATATATCTCTACTTAGCTAGAAGTTCAATACATCAAGTTATATAATACATATCTAAAGTGTCATCATCAATGTACCAAAATATGCTCAAGTATCTAAACATCATGTGCTCAACCTAGGCCTAACCTAAGTGTTCATCTGCCCTCACTGGGCCCCCAGCAGAGTGCCAACCCCTAGTTGGGCTCTCTTGTCCATCCTGCCATATAAAAAAATGAACAAACATGAGTCTAAGCAAACTTAGTAAGTAGGCAGGCAACATAACACAGTAAAACGACCATAGTGCATGCATCTCATGCCATGCCATGCTCAAACCATGTAACTATGCATGTACAAATGCAGCATAAACCATGTGTATCATCCACATCATCCTCATCATATCCATCATTTGGGGAATACATCCCCAACCAGGAATGCCTCAGCGTCATAGTGCATCTCCTGGCGGATAGGCCATATCCTCATTTACCCTAGGGAAATCTTTCACCTCTGCTGGTAGATGATTAGGTCACAGGGACGGCATCCAACACATTCCCCCCATATCCTAGTGGCTCACAATACTCTAGACCGTATGTTTTACTGGTCTCATCATGAGGCAGGGATAGCCTACAGTGCCCAACGCCTTCCACCTACCCCTAGTGGCTGTACATCACCCCTCCTAGCTGGTAGTGGTAAGGTGGCCTGCAGCTCTTGCTCCCTCCTCCATCCAATGGCAGTACGTCGCTAACCTGGTAACCATACTCAGTGCCCGCTCTTGCCTCTTGACGATAGGGACCAACACAATCACATGGGGGCCTCAACAACCACACCCATCCATCACATGGGGCTCAATAGCCTCACCCATCCATCTTGTCTCATATACCATGTGGGGGCTCAACAGCCTCACCCACCTATCGTACAAAATATCCAACTTAGGCGACAAGCAGTCCAACCCATCCATCACAATATGTATCCATAACACGGGAGAGTCCATCACAGGGGTGTGCCCTTGGCATGCTACCCGTCTCCCAACCAATCAAGCACACATACACCATGCCATGTCATGCGTGCTCATGCCAAGGTAACATGCATACCACAATATGCTCATGCCTTAGAATTTTGATAATAAGTTACAAAATCATGCATGTTATCCGCCAAATCATGTTCCAACATTTGCAATGCCAAATCATCATAAAATAGGATTAATAGAAATTTATTTGCAAATATCAAACTCAAAACATGGTGCCCATATTCATACCATTATCAAACATGCCTTTAAAATCAATTTTCAAATGAAAAACCAACTTAACCTGCTGTCTTCTATGTTCTACCGTTACCTACCAATCCACGCCATGCCAACATGCACTTGTTCAATGTCTACATGGAATAGGATTATTAATTAATTTTTATTAATTAGAATTATTCTCCATTCTATATATTCATTTATTTATTTATCTTCTAAGTCATCCACCTCATTGTATATCTATAGTTTCCATGTACAACTTGTAATATCTATATACATCATGTAAAATTTCAGGAATGTGTATCACATCCAAATACGTAACATTTTCTTCATTAAATTGTATCTAATCTTCATAAAATCATCATATGATCAGATAATAAGTTGCATCATTATATTTTAATTTTTTTTGGTAAAATATGGCCAGCAATTTTCAGTTGGAATTCTAAAAGGGGTATATATCCTATTCATGGACTTTTTTGATTGGTTTGTAGGGCTCTTATTGAATTAGTGTTTGAAGAAAAAATATTTCCACATAATGTAGATTACGTGTGAAAATTTTCAGGTCATTTGGAATCCATTTACTATACTTTATATATTTTATACTATAGTGTAGCAATTCTGATATTTTAGCATGAATTAAATAACCCGTAGGAAAGTCACTGTTCATGGCCCAGTTTGAAAACTTTTTGTGGATCATCTTGATGGGAGGTATTACTAAAAAATGTTCATAATATAATGATTATTCTAAATTCTAAGTTTCATGATTTTTAGGCAAACATTACCATTTTATTCATATTTTATAGTACAGGATACATAACCGGGAAAATTTAAAATTTTCAGAAAGTAGTGCATTTTCATCACATATTTTCATATGTTTTCACTACCCTTAATCAAAATTAGACTTCATTAATATTTTATCATACTCAAATCTTATTTCATTGCCCAAAAGGTTTCACATTAACAGCCCTTAAGCATGGATTTTTCACCATAAAAGAAAATCAAGTCATTTTCAATGTATTATTTTAGCATCCAAACCATCCAGCATTTTGGTCATCTTCAATAGATTTATTTATTTCTAGTTTGGTCCATCCATCATGTTCAATTCATGGGATTTATTGTACATTTGATGAGATATCTAATAACATAAGAAGATTCGTTTATTTAATATGATTTCAATTTCTTTAACATATACATCATGTAAATCAATCATGCATTATATCATCTGTTTGGTCTTTTATCTTGGGGTGGACCACACAAATTTAATCCCTAATTTTTTCATAATTAAATCATGTTCCAACCGCTTAATATTCATCCTAAATAGTGGCCCCAACTATTGCATAAAAATTATCCAATTTCAATGGTTGGATCATGTGATTTTCAAAGGAATTGATGATCCAATTCATAGGGTTTTTGATCCAGGTTTTTCCCATCTTGTGATCAACAATGGTCATGATCTAAGGGTCAAGAAAAAATAAATTTGATAGAAAATAATATCCAAAAATCTATGCTCAAGGGTCAAGGGATTGTTGGTCCAAATGGCTTCATCTTGATGATCCACACCATGAGTCCGATATGCATTTCATCCCTCTTACTCCTCCATCAAAAGCCCCTTATACCTAGATTATTTGGCCCCACATTTGTGCTAAAATTCATTACAAGGATGAGGGATTCCAACCCTAGTTATGTTGCTTGAGAGATAGCCTTCTCCTTTGAGGGCTTGGATCATTCTTCCAATGGCTTAGATGGTCCCATGGACACGAGCTTCAAGAAGAAGGATATGGAGCTTGAAAGAGAATGGAGTGAAATGAGAGAGATCAGGCTTCTCTCATGAACTTAAGTGTTGGAGAAGGGGGGTGGGGTGTTGTGCATTCTTGTCACTTGGCAAAGTGCATGCACCTTTTGCCTTTTTCTCTCCACTCCTTGTCATCTCCACCATTCATGATTCCCCATCACGAATTTTGATCCAATTGTCAACAAATAATTAATCCAACTCCATTTACATAAAATTGGGATTTTTCTAAGAATTCTGAGAAAAAATCTTCTAAATCAGTGTTTGTTTGACGCCTTTTCCGATTTTTCCAAATTTATTGCATTTTTGTACCTTAAGAATGAATTTTCTATTTTAATAAGTTAATAATCAATTTGATAATCCTCTAAACCATCTCAAGTCTTGGGAAATCATATCTCTCCTCTTAATTAGGTCCTCAAACAATTATTTACTAATCTTTGGCATTTATTTCCATTTATTGTGATTTATTTCTTAATTTTCCAATTACTCTTTTTATCTCCATTTAAATTCCCAATTTTTATTTTTATCAGTCAAATGAATTCTCAATCATCATATTTGGCCTTTTAAAATTATTTTTGACATAGTTCACCTCAATTTAGGCCATTTTAATACTTTTGGGAATTTATTCGCTATTTACCGGACTGCCAAAAATTCATGGTAAATTTTGTACACACCTAAAAAATATAATTTTTTCCACCAAAAAGCTTTCCAAAATTCATCACTAAATTTGAAAAAATTTCCCCCATATTTTCATCATCTTAATCACATAATTGATCCATAAATTAGTCATGGGGCTTACACATTTTGTTTAGAATTCTTTTCAAAGTTTCAATATCATTCTTTCTTTTTTGAGTATCTACGTTCTCTTCCTTAATAGACATAATGATGTGGATCTTTGTCTCTAATATGATCTATGATTGCATTGTCCACTTAATTAAAGTCAGTTTCCCTAAATATGTTTTATTCCTATCATTGCAATACTAGGGAACATAACTGTCAGTACCTTGACTATTCACTCATATTCTTTTACTCATCATTAAAACTTGGTTGACTAAACACATTTTTCATCAAAATCAATCCAAGTAAAGGAGGTTTGGTTCAACCAAATCTACATTAGGAAGCTCAAGAGATGTGTGAAACAACATCTCAGAAGTTGAAGAACTCTTTGCAATCTAAAATTGCAAGTTAAAATTTCGTAATGATGCATCAAAAGATTTGAAAGCCAAGTTTGAAGACATAAAAGCCATGAATGAAAGTTTTTGAGTATGTTCGGATGAAGAATCCCTTACTTTAAAGGATTTAGTTGCACTAGGACACTTCTGACATCAAGTGAAACGAGTTCAGAACATGTTGAAGGTAAGAAGGCCTAAAAGCTACATTTGAAAGATTTAGAACATGTTCATAGGGAAAAATCTATGCCTCATATGTTGTCTAAAAAAATAAAGTGAGTTGTAGAGTCTCATATTATGGCTTAACCCAAGAGGAAAGGGGTGAATTGGGTATGTAAAAATTCATTGCTTAACCCCTACTGAAAACATTTCCTTTTTTCGTGATTGTGTGTGGTGCATTATAAGATAAATAATAGAGTAGTAAAATGCATGAAGAATAAAATAAATAATCAAACACATACAGAAACAACATAATTTTTATAGTGGTTTGGAAACCCCATCCGTACATCCAATCTCTCAAGAGCACGCTCTCATTGTGCCTTGGGTTCTATTATATCTCATATAATGGAAATACAAAAGTGCTCCCAACACTTTTTTGGATTCCAGCTCCAAGGGGCATAAATAATATTTCCAATAATCTTTTGGATTTTAGTTTCAGGGGGTGTAAACATAGTGCTCCTAGCACTCTTCTGGTTTCACAAGCTCACCAGGAAACTCACTGGCTATGAAGGTCACTAGCAAACTTGATGGTTTTCTAGAGATCACTACAAACTCTCTGGTTTTAAGTTTACCAGAAAACTTATGTATTTTTACATAGTGCTTCTCTCAAGCATAGGGGAAGATGTGGTTTCTTTACAGCTTTTTACATAGTACTTCTCTCAAGCACAGGGGAAGATGTGGTCTCTTTACAGCTTTATGTAATACAAAGATCTTCCCACAATATAAACTTAATGGCCATAAAAATATACAATTTAATCTCATAAAAGATAGATGACGATTTAAGCTCTTAGTCATTGGTGAAAGGATTTGCATAAGATTAAGCTCACTTGAAATATATTCCTTCACCACCATTGAATCATTTCACCTTTTCTCCTTAAATAGATTCTTCATAATTTCGACCGTTGGAGAAGATGGATTCCATTGAATGCAGAAACGAGAGCAATATTGAATGAATAAGGCCATTGAGATTTCTGCCATTGGAATCCATGCCTTTTTGATTTGTCTTGAGCCGCTAGATCATCTTTCTTTTATAGAGAGGAAGATAAGCTATTGCTGAAATATGTTTTCTCATTTTGATTTGACTGTCACGCCCCGCTTTCCGAGGTGGGACGTTCAATTTTTTACTAGAATTCACCTCGATTTCCCCACTTTTAGGGTGGGGGTCCTCTGATCCTAATCTGTCACACCTCGACTCCAGGGCCTAAACTATAAGGCCCTAGAAATTTCAAAAATGTAAATTTTCACTATCGTAAAGTTTTAGTAATTTTTCCAGTACGACATACTGTAAAATTAAATTTTTGAGGAATTTTATTATAAAAAAATAACAAAAATGGATGAAATATCCATATTAATGTGAGGATTATGAGGACATATGTTAATTAATAATTAATAGGTGAAGAAAAATTAAAAATTACATGTGGAAAGTTGAAAAATTGAGTTGCCAGTAATTTCTAGAAAATTTCAATTTAATCAAATTTAATTAAAAAATAAATGATGAAATTATGGAAATAATAGATGTAAAATTGATTTGGGCATATGATATATCAAAAGGATGACTGACATGTGTAAAGAATGATAATTTGATGGCATTTTGAAAATTCAAGAGAGTGAATGTGCATGGAAGTGGGTGGAGCATAGACTACCAAAATAAAAAACAATATAAAAAGTGTGTTTTTGCAATGCCCATCCCATTTCCATTATTCTCATCTTCCAGTCCATGCTAGCCAACATAAACCCTCTTTCCCCATCATCCCAATTTTTCATTTTAGGCAATTTTGCTTCAAGTAACCCATAGGAAATGTTGATTCAAGTAATTAGTGGACTATAGGATGTATTTTCTCTTGAGATCAAGAACCAGTAGTCATGTGAAATATTGATGATTAGTGGGACCCACCAAAGAAATTTGAAGATTAAGGTAAGTGCTTAATCTAATTTAAATGGTGATGATGTTTATGAAAGAATATTATGCAAAAGTTGATTTATTTTCAAGGAATTTCAAACCCTAATTCAAGGGGGTTTGCTAAAACTTTTAATAGGGAATTAAGGATTCATTAGAGGGTAGAAATTGGAGTGCGAGTCTATGCAATATTCTTGATTAATTAATGAAAGCGGGTAGTTGTTTTAAGTTATTTTAAGTTCAATTTGATTTCTTTGAATGATTAAAATTTGGGCATTTGTAATCTGAAATTTTTGCATATGAGTTACATGATTTTAAACATGCATTATCTGCCCCATACAATTATAATTAATTTATTATATTAACAAGAACTAAATTACATTGAAAATAATGGAATTCGGATGAACAGTGCACTGACAGAACGCCATACCTAATACCCCTCTTGAGGTTGCTTAAAACCCAACTTAGTGATGTTATTTTGCAAAAATAAAAATATATAATTAAAATAAATATTAATTAATACTATCATATAAAATTTTATGAACAAATTCTACCTTTTGACCCCTCAAAAAATATGAACATTAAATATCCTGAAAATGAGATGCTGATAGTGTCCCACCTTTTGAAATTTTGCTTTATTTTTAATCTTTTCATTATAAATCAATTTAAGCTGAAAATTTTAAAAACATTCTAGTATATTATTTTGAATTTATGTTAAAATTTTGAGAATCAAAAGAGATGTATAATTTTGTCTAACATTTTTTCTTTATATGTTCATATTTTAATTTTAAATTGCTCAATTTACATTATTTTGACCTGAAATTTTGATAGAACATCTTTCATATTATTAGAAATATATAAAAATATTTTAATATCAATGTGGATAATTTATAAACTAGTAAATAAAAATTTTATTTTAGAAATTATATACATGTATTCTACGCCCCCGAGAGTGCCGATAAATTTTAGTTTTGGCACCTGATTGGCATAGAGCCCAGTGCGGCTCATGTATATATTTTATAATAGCCATGGGGCCATTCTATGTCTGTCATGTGGCGAGGAGTGGCCTAGTTGGCTAGTGGGCGGCTGAGTGGGCAGCTGGCGCAGCCAGGCGTTGCTATTGGCCTCGATGGCCTAATTGCTATGATTGGCCTGAGTAGCTTGTGTAGGTGTATTTATGGAGAAATGGTACACTTGCAAGATGATGAGGGCAGTTTGCTATTGGATACAGCAATATAACTGTGTGGGCCTGGCAAGTTTCTAACTGGTAGTGCCAAGATGGACCTGATGCGTAGAAAAGTGAAAGGTCAGTGTTCTGGTTTATGTGCCTCTCAGGGAGGATTGTGTGGATGATGGTAGAGTAATATACTAGTATAAGAGGTAATCATGGATTGGTAGATGAAAAAAAAGGGCAGAATGATGCATAAGTATTCGAGCTGGTATTGACCGATTAATTATGTATATGATATCATTATGAGTATGTGTATGAAATAATTAATGAAATGTTAACATTAAAATTTTAATGAACCTGGCCACTAAATGCCTATGACATCCTGCATATGGCATGACATGTTTTGCCTACTTGCATCATTGTTTACTACTCTATTTGTTGTCGTTTATTATATTATTTATGGTCATATTTTTTTGCTTGCCTGCTTACTGAGTTATGCCCAGACTCACCCTTTTATTTAAATTTTTAACTGACAGGTTAGAGGGGGGAGCCCAACAAGGTGTTGGGTCTCAAGATGAGGCTAGGCTATGACACCAATAAAGGCTTCACTCCTTTTCATAATGTATGATGATGTATATTACTAGATGGATTTTGGATGTTGTTTGGATCGCTAAAAAAAAATCGATCAGATTAGGCACAGTAAATGATGAGGAAGAAATTAATGCAAACGGAATGACATGACCGAAATTGGCCTCCTTGGGCAATCACCGAAGGATTTTTCCATCATTATTAATTTTCCTCAAATAATTACACTTGCTGTGTACATCAGAAAAATTGTGTTCACATC
>JAYJMB010002535.1:0-15168 GCA_036873735.1 Pouteria campechiana
AACACAATTGCATAAGAATAACAAATATCTAAGTATAAAAATGTATCTTATGAGTGAATGAAATCCACTCATCAAAGGTTAATGTAATAATTTTATAATTAACACCTTTTATTACTTGCGGTTACTCTCCTTAATCTGTTTTAATATTTAAATGTTGCATCACTTGGAAAGTAACCTGTTAGTACCTTAATTCTTCACTCATTTGTTTATCCATCATCAAAACTAAGTTATTTAATCTCATTCATTATCAAAATCAAGCTTAGTAAATGGGTTAGACTTAACAAAAAGATGGTCTACCTATTGGAATGCCAATAAGGAAAAAAGAGAAGGCCCAAGGCTCTAGTGAGCTTCGGCCAATTGAAATTTACAAAGCTGAAGAAAAAGAAGCACTTCCATCATAATCATTTGAAAGTTTAAGTTGCTTGTTCTTTTAAGAAGGTTAAGAACAAACAAAATATCTAAATCTCTCTAAATTCTTTTTGGTGTAGACTGCAATGCCAATATTTTATGTTGTCCCATTGAATATGGAAAGGATGGTTATGTACTACAAGGAGAGATACAATAACACACCAATGTTCATAACAAAAAATGGTGAGTGTTTCCCCATATTCTCCTTTCTTTGATAATAAAAATGAATTTTCTTTTGAAATGATAATAGTCACCATTTTTGCATATGCCAAGCATTTTTAGCATCTGTACCTTTCAAATTATGGCCTACTTTGTGGATTATTTTACCTAATGAACTATCATGCTCCTAGTAGAACCCCAAAAATATTTTATTTTTGCAATAGAATTGGACATAAAGTGTATGATTTCTATGTTAAGAAGATGCAAGCAAAAGGAGTAAAATTAAGATGGAGACCCAAGGAAAACACAATCTTTTCGCACACACAACTTTACTAACATAGCCGGACCCAATGCTTGGGTATCAACGAGGTAAGATGAATGTTTATCTCGTATAGAGGTAAGCCTCAAAGCCACATCTAGTAATACCTAGTATATGAATAGCAGTTGTTCAAGGCATATGACTACGAATAAGAATCTATTTAAAGATTTGAAGTTGATGAATGGAGGAATAGTTGCATTTGACAACAATGATAAGAGCCTTATTAGAGGTGTATGTAAAATTATGGTTTGTTTAATGCATGCATAGAAGATATATTATATATAGATGGACTCAAGCACAATCTTCTAAGCATTAGCCAATAATGTGGCAAAGGTTACAGAGTTGTGTTTGAACTATCCTCATGTAATGTATTCAATGTTGATAATAGACTATTGTTCAGCAAAAAAAGGAATGGAAATATTTATCTAGTTCAGCTAGATGAAATTATAGTAAAATGCCTAATTGCTATTAGAAATGACCCATGGTTATGGCATGAAAGGATGGGACACATCAACATATCAAATATTAAATCCTTGTGGAAAAAGAATCTCATAATTGGTCTACCTAAACTGAAATTTGAAAAAAAATCAAATATGTAAAGCTTGCCAAATGTCAAAACTGACCATAGTATCTTTCCATCCAAAAAATGAAGTGTTCACATCTAGACCTCTAGAATTATTGCACATAGATTTTTTTGGACCATTAGATATCATCGATCTTGGAGGGAAGAGATATGTATATATTATTGTAGATGACTACTCCAAGTTTACATGGGTAATTCTACTAACTAGCAAAGATAAAGCATTTTCAATATTCTTTATTTTCTTAAAGCTAGATCAAAATGAGAAGCAAATGTCAATCATATTTATTCATAGTGATTATGGTGGTGAATTTGAAAATAGAAAATTTATTTAATATTGTGAAGAGAAAGGAATTCACCATAGCTTCTCATCTTCTAGAACTCATCAAAAAAATAAAGTTATGGAAAGAAAGAATAGAATAATTCAAGACATGGCAAGGGCTATGTTGAATGAGAGTAAATTATTCAAAAGGTTTTAGGGAGAAGTAGTCAACACAGTTTGTGATGTCTAAATAGAGTTACCATTAGAGCAACTCTAAAGAAATCCCATATAATCTTTGGGAAATAAGAAGACCCAACATCTCTTGTTTCTACTCTTTTGGTTGCTCATGTTATGTGCTGAATTATGGGAAAGATAACCTCGGGAAGTTTGATCCAAAAAGTGATGAAGTCATCTTCCTTGGTTACTCTTCTAATAGTAGAGCCAAAATGGAAGAAGTAAGAGTAGCAAGCACTCCAATGAGTACATCAACAAGGCTGGATAAGGATGAAAAGAGTAAACATGTAGATCAGAAATTATATCATAGCATAATTGGATCTCTTCTTTATCTTACTGCATCTAGACTTGATATTTTATTTAGTATATGCTTATATGTTAGATTTTAGGCTAATCCTAAAGAGTCTCATCTTACTGCAATAAAAAGAATCTTTAAGTATTTAGTAGACACACCAAGTCTAGGACTTTGCTATCCCAAAGAATCTAGTTTTGAATTGATTGGATATTCAAATATAACTTTGGAGGATATAAAGTTGATAGAAGGAGCACTAGTGGAACCTGTCAGTTTTTAGGAAATAGCTTAGTCTCATGGTTCTCTAGAAAACAAACTAGTGTTGCTCTTTCTACTACGGAAGCTGAGTATATAATAGCTGGAAGTTGCTGTGCACAAATGCTTTGGATAAAGCAACAGCTTCTAGATTTTGGATTGAAATATCAAGACATACCCATTAGGTGTGATAATACTAGTGTCATATGCTTAACAAAAAACTTAGTTTTACACTCTTGAACTAAGCATATAGAGATCAAACACCATTTTATCAAAAATCATATAGAAAAATATGATATATATTTAAAATACATGCTGACAAATGCTCAACTTACTGATATCTTCACCAAACCATTGCTATTAGAAACCTTTTACAACATTAGAAGAGAACTAGGCATGACCAGTGTGAATGCATAAGCATAGAATTTGATGTCTTTATGTTTGTTGACAAATGTGTGAATGGAGTGTTTTGATCTATTTTCAATTTGTCTAAGGCCATGCTTCAAATGTTTGAAGTATTGCTTCATCTCAGATAATTATTCTTGTCTAACCAATCCATTTCAGACAAAGCATTTGTCCGAAGCTAGTAAACCTTTACCCGAGACTCCCTATATCTCCTAATCATTGCCTGAAATCCATGTCAATCCTTATCCTAATATAATATAATGGTCCAAAAATGCATTCCTGAGGGTGCACATCTCATTTTGTTATTGAAATCAAATTACAGTTATCAGAAATCACATCATTTTCTATTCTTGGTAAACCTTAACTCACCTTTCCTTGGAAATCATATCAATTACCTGATCTTTCCCCACATCTAATATATATTAATCCATCTTTACCAATTCTATGACACATTTGCTAAGGAGATGAAATCTTCTAGCAACATAAATTTAGGAAGAAAAGGGAAGATGAGCGAGTGGTGGAAATTAAAGAAATGAAGGATGATTCTTCATATTTTTTATGGAGCGAAGTTGATGCTTCTGACTATGGCAATGGCATCTTCAATCTATATAGTTAGAAGTATGTCTCTTCAAAATCTGGCTTGATAGACATTGATCTCCATCTTTATCCCAGCCAGATAGCCTTGAATCCAATCTTACCATCTTCTGGAGCACCTGAAGAGAAGGGGAAAAGAAGTAATAAGAATATTATATCCATCTTCAACCCCTCATCTTCCCATACACCATCCAAAACTTGGGTTTAATACACTTGAAGAAACCTCTCAAAGTTTTGGATGCACATCCCCATTCTACTTGATGGATCGTAATTGGAGTCCACCACAATCTCCCCCTCCATCTCCCCAAACTTAGAATATTTGTTGTTAGGATGACTTGTTTTGTATTTTGATTGATCTTCAATGTAATTTGTTTATATTGGGTTGCAGTATAATGAAATTTATTTCTATGTCAATACGTATATTATTTTTTTTCATCCTACTTTATTATGGGATATTGTCCTATGATTTACTAGTATGCTTTTTTATTATGACAAAAAGGGGGAGAGAAAATAAAAATGTTTAGGAAGAACAATCATAAAGGATGAAATAAGCAGAAAATATAATTTTTGGAAAAATAATCTTAAAGGGAACAAATCAATTAAGGGAGACATCAAAAATTTGCAGAACATTTGACCAAAATTGCATACATTTAGGTGGAGCTTATTTAATTGCAATGAGATAATTTAATCAGGTTTTGTCATTCTCAAAAAAGGGGAGATTGTTAGTGTGACGGCATAGTTTTGATAACAAACAAAACTCTATTAAGGTGTACTAATGAATATTTGTCAAGTGCTTAAGTATGTAGAAATAGATTGTAGAAGCATAAAATATGCAATTGAAGTTTAACATTTTAGAAGGAATAAAAAAGGAAAATAGGAGCTTTGAATCTTATTGATGGTTGGATGCATCAGACAAATAAAAAGCTCAAGACAAAGATGTAAAAACAGATTGTTTGTTCGTGTCATATAGACTTATCCAAAGTCTGTTTGAGGTCCCATATTGACAACTCGGACAAATGCATAAGGCCACGGACAAAACAGAATGAAGAAAAACTTCATCCAAAGTCTCAAGGCAGATACCTCGAATAAATGTAGATGCACTTGGGATAAACCAAAATGAAGAGAAACTTCATCTGAAGTCTTAAGGCAGATACCTTAGACAAATGCAGAAGAAAAAGATAAACTTCGAATAAAGCAGAATGAAGAAACTTCATCCGATTGAGAATGGCTAAGTAAAGTTTGTTTGTAATTAACTTCATATAAAGTAATGGTTCAATGAGTTTGTCCAAAAGTTACTTTGGGTATATGGGATGAAGTGCCAGACAAACTGAATCACTTGAATTTGTTCGAACTTAATGTGTTCTTCCTAAAACCGTGAATTATCATCTCTGCAAACATTTCCTCGTCCAATGCTTGCCCAAAGTAGAAATTTATCTTCTCACTAGAGGCAAGAATGACACTATAAGCATTCTAGCTAATGAGAATTAATTAAAAGATAATGATTTTAAAAGAGCTAATCAGAACGGTCTTCTACAATTAATGAAGGTCACCTACTACCAATGATTGGAATTCAAACTTGATATAAATGAAGTAAATCTAGATGAAAGAAACAACTTTAAGAAGAAGAAAAACTAATTGCTTATTTTTTCCTGAGCCACAACTTTCATTCATCTTTCAAGCTGAGAGCCTTCATTCTTAATCCTTCTACATTATATCTTAAAGGCCTCCAACTACCTTCTGGGAATATCATTTACTTCTGCACTAAAAGTTTCAAAATTCTTCCCCTAAGCTTATAGTGAGATACTTGTAAAGTGTGCTTAAAATTTTACATACTTATATCTTTGAAATTGCCTTGAGTTGGTAAGTACTGACCAGGCTTAAGAAGAGCTATGACTGTCTATTTGTAGACTAGACTTACATTATTATGCCCCCTTGTAATGCCCCTCCTCCCTAGAGCATCACTAGTGGTAAATTCAAAGGAAATTCCAATAGAGTCTCCCCTGATTTACCACCGTTGTTCGGTATATAACATGCTAAACCATAATAATTACATAACACATACCCTCAAATATGCAAATACAATATGGCCGCCTCTAGGCCCTACCACTTCTTGCACATAATATATAACTGCAGCTTCCACAATACACATCACCATAGTGTCCACAGACCAAGATCAGAGTACACTATACCTTAGCTGTCAAATCATATACATCCACACCATAAAATAACATGCTGTATAACTAAATAATGATACATGTCTAATATACTCCATCTAATAATATACATCATCATACATCAACAAAAGGAGCAAAGCCTCTAATGGTGTCACAGCTTAGCCCCGTCACAAGACCCAACACCCTATTGGGCTTCTTCCTCTGGCCTGTCAGCTAAAAATTTAAATAAAAGTGTGGATTTGGGTAAAACTTAGTAAGAAGGTAAGCGGAAAAACATGGCTTAAATAATGTAATAAACAGCGAAAAATTGACCAGTAAATAATGATACAAACAGGCAAAACATGTCATGCCATATGTAGGATGTCATAGTCAGTTAGTGGTCAGGTTCATTAAAATTTTAATGTTAACATTTCATTAATTATTTTACACATATACTCATAATGATATCGTATACATAATTAACTGGTTAATACTAGCTCGAATACCAATACATCATACTGCCCTTTCTATCTGCCAATCCATATTACATGGCCACCTCCTATGCTAGTACACTACCCCACCATCATCCACACACTCCACAACCATCCACACACTCCTTCCTAGGAGGCATGCAAATCAAAACACTACACTTTCACTCTTCAGCACGTCAGGTCCATCCCAGCACTCTTAGCTAAAAGCCTACCAGGCCCACATAGCCACACTACCGTATCTAGTGGCACCCCGCCCTCATCGCTTCACAAGAGTACCAGTTCTCCATAAACACGACTACATAAGCTACTTAAGAAAATCATAGCAATCAGGTCATCTAGGCCAATAGCAACGCCCGGCTACACCGGCTGCCCACACAATCAATACATATATATAAATTCTAAAATAAAATTCTTATATCTTAGTTTATAAATATCCTCTTGAACTAAATTTTTTTATATTTCCAATAATATGAAAAACATTCAATCCAAATTTTAGGTTAAAATAATATAAATTAAGTAATTTAAAAAATAAAATATTAAAATATAGATAAAAATTGTTAGACCAAATTCTACATCTCTATTGTCACTCAATATATTTTATTTAATTAAAACTAATATAACATAATTTTTGTAAAACTTTTAGCTTAAAATATGTCAAAATGAGAAGATTAAAAATAAAACAAAAATTCAAAAGGGTGAGACGCTTTCAACATCGCATTTTCAGAGTATTTAATGTTCAGATTTTCTTAAGGGGTCAAATAGTGAAATTTGTTTATGAAATTTGGTATGATGATAGTTATATATATTTTAACATTATGTTTTTATTTTTCATAATAACATCAATAAATTATTTTTTAATCAACCTCAAGAGGGGTACTTGGTAAGGTTTTCTGTCAGTGCGCTATTCATATGAACTTGGCATTTTCCATTTGATTTTTCATATTATATATATTGAAATTAATTCATACTAATATAATACATTAATCATGATTACATGGGGTGTATAATGTATGCTTAAAACAATATGACTCATGTACCAAAAGTTTAGAAAATAATTGTCTAATTTGCAATTAATTCAATGCACCAAATTGAACTTAAGAAAAACACATTTTTACCTTATGTTACTAGCTGATTTGCATTTCCCTTAAGCTCCCATATACACCCCTTAATGGTGCCTTAATTCTCCCACAAAATCACAGCCTATTCAATGCAAATTTTGCAATAAATTGCATTCCAAAATACAATGAACGCATCACCTAATTGCCTATTTAATTTACTTTAGATGCATTAAATGTTTAAGCTCAATTGCTATCATATTATGATGGTAATTAAATCATGTTTTACCCTTTAGAAATTGGCCTAATTACCTTACACACATTCTAAATTTCTCGCCCCCTAATCAATGTGGACAACAAGGTACAATCATCCTTAAACTACCATTTCTATAGCTTGTTTTCATGCTATTTATTGCCAACCCATAGCTGAAATAAATCAATTATTAATCTAGGATTATGCATCTTAATTATATCCCCTTTTTATCTTCATTAGAATTCCAACAACCCCATTGAATTAGGGTTTGATCTTTCATCAATTTTCTACATAGTCTTACATGGAATTTGTCCCTAAATATCTTCAACATGCAAATTAAATTAATCTCTTACCTTAATCTCCAAGTTTCTATGGTGGGTCCCACTAATTAGCAATAGGGCATTGAGATTTGTTGGTTGCCATCTTTTTATTCAATAAGAAATTTGAAGCTAGGGGTCGCTAATCACTTGAATCATCATTTGCTAGTGATCACTTGAAGCAAAATATATCAAAATAGAAAATTGGAATGATGGGGGAAAGAAGTGAATTTGAATAGGTCATAAATAGATGCTTTCACATTGGAAGAGGATGGGGATGGGTATTGTAATGGGATTTTATATTGTTTTTATGTTAGTAGACCATGCTCTCACTTAATTCCATACACACGCACTCATCTTGGATTTTCAAAACCCCATCTACTTCTCATCTTTGGCACATGTAAGTCATTAATTTAATAAATCATATGTCTAAATTAATTATCCATCCATTAAATATAATATTTACATAATTTTATTACTTATTTCTTAATTAAATTTGATTTTAACCAAAATTTACTGAAAATTACTGGTAACTTGATTTTTCAGCTTTCCACATGCAATTTTTAATTTTTCTTCACCTATAAATCATTGATTAATATATATACTCATCATCCTCATATCAATACATATTTTCCATCCATTTTTACTATTTTCCATAATAAAATTTCTCAAAAATTCAATTTTATTGTATGCCACACCGAAAAAATTATTGAAACTTTACAATAATGAAACTTTACATTTTTAAAATTTTTAGGGCCTTACACCCTTGAAGCTGAAATCTGGAAGAGTTTTGGGAGTACTGTGGTTATGCCCCCTAGAGCTAAAATCCAAAAGAGTACTGGGAGCACTGTGTGTACGCCCTCTGGAGCTGGAATCTAAAAGAGTGTTGGGAGCACTATATTTAAGACCCCTAGAGTTGATCTAGAAGTGTGATGGAAGAACTATAGTATTTCTACTATAATCAGATAGTAGAACCCAAGATACTAAGAGGAAAGTATGCTTGAAAGATTGGAGTAGGGACAGTTGTCCGAATCAATATAAAAATCCTTGTGTCTTATTTATTTGTATGACTACTATTTGATTGCATTGCTTGCAAGAGGGACATTATATTTCAAAGGGGTTTAGCAAAAGTTTTAAATACTCAATTCACCCCTCCTCTCTTGGGTATTTGCGTAACTATAGGAACCAATAGAAGCCACAACCTGATAACGATGCAACCATGGCCTTCTAAGTAACAAGTTACAAGATGTCGGTGTATTGATGACATGGAAATTGACCTTTGTGAGGAACCCTTGAATGTATTGGCTTAGAGTGATGGTACCCATAGTCCTTTGGCTTTCTTAGTTGAAGCCTTGGATCACTAACTTGGTGTTCTTAAGCACAGATGGGCACATGCCAATCCATTTTAACATCTTAAGAGGGAGAATATTCACCATAGATCCTAGATTCAACATAATGTGGTTAATCCTTCCTCTTTATTTGTAAAAGTGATCATCTAGTTACATTAAATTATTGCGGCAACCTTTACAAGGTGTAAGTCTTTTATAGACTCATCTACTAGTGCATTTATGAGCCCCTACTGGGACTTCTTAGAGAGTTTGAATGCATCATATATGCTTAGCCTCACTAGAATTATGCACAAGTGAGCAACAACGTCATACTCTAGCTTATCTGTCGGCTTAGGAGCTTCCCTTTCTTGGACTAGAGGAGTAGGAACTTTGGGTACCAGCTCTTTTTGTATCGAAGCTTTCCCTTTATCTTAAGTTATATTTTTCCCAGATTTTAACACAACCATCATTTAAGATGATTAAGATACTACTTGTGGAGCATCCCCTTAATCAGGCATTACATTTGCCATGTTACAAGACACTTTCCCTTTGAGAGGGTGGATTCCTTACACTTGTCCCTTGGAGAACTGAGAAGTGTATTCATGGAATCTATGCATGATTGCTTCGGCTAACACCTCCCAAGATTTAAATGATTCTGCTTTTAGCATTGCAATTCATTTCAAGGCATAACTATCGCCAACTAGCTGTTGACCCTACGGTTTGGTTTTGATGATGATAAGCTTATAAAATTATATTTTTTATATCTAAATTCACATAGTTAAGATCTTTTTTTAATATTTTTCAGTGAATATTTCACTTACCAGAGTTTGTTTTATTGTAGACTTAAAAATCTATATAATGAAACTGAAGATTACAAAAGATGTTACTTTAAAGAAATTTTTGGGACTGATGGAGACATATTTGGAAAATGTGTTCAAAATGAAAGTTTTAGCCTTTGTTCGTATATTTTCAATGCATCAAGAATCACATGATTCTATATTTATATAAGAAATTTATGGCTAAAATACTGTAACTACCTGTAGAGCTTCACATTCATTTGCTACTTCATCTGACAGAAGGTGCAACTTTGAAGGATCACAACTCATATAATATGAATGATTTAGACAAAGTGATCAATAGAAAAGTTGTATCCCCTAACATTATTTATCTAATGCAAAAATAATTGAGCAATGCTAAGTTTCTATGAGAAATTTATGATCAAAATAGTGGTACTCTCTCCAGAAAACTTTGAAATATCAATTTCGAAGGCAAAACAAAAGGTGATACTTTGAGCTCATATGACTCAAGATACAAGCAAAACCAGGAAAAGTGATTAAGATAAAAGTTGTATATCTTAACATTATATATCCAACCAACAAAAATAGCTCAATTTTGACTTTGTATGAGAATGTTATGATAATTCTACTAAAATTGCTCTAGAATATCAAAACTCTAAAGCAGACTTGGTAACTCCAAAGTTCACTTTAGTGACTCCAAAGCAACATTTTGTGACTCTAAAGCAACATTTTCTAACTCTAAAATTGGCCTTAGTGACTTTGAAGCAACATTTTCTGACTCCAAAATTGGCCTCAGTGACTTTGAAGCAACATTTTTTGACCTCGAGGTTCATTTCAGTTACTCCAAAGTTCACTTGCATGCCTCTGAAGCAGACTTGTACCTCTAAAGTTAGATTCAATGACTTTGAAGTTCACTTGCATGACTTCGAAGTAGGAATTCCAATTTGTAGCTTGATTTCCATGCCTCCAAAGTAGCTTAACAAGAAATAAAGTTTGAAATCAAAGCTTGGAATTGAAAGTACACAAATTTAGTTGTTCTTCCATACGTTAGATGTTGCTATCCAAACTATGATCAGTAACATATTTTTTTTAGCAATGGGGTTCCACAATGATTAAAACTTGCAATTATCTGAGATATTTTTTGGAAGCAATTTCCTTTACATACATTGCTGAAATTTTTAGAAGCTGTTGCAATTTGCAGAAGGTATATTTGGAAATTAGTGGTACAATAATTTTGTCTATTAGAACTTTTCTTATGTATGGAAATAATATTTTCGAAAAAGATATAGTTATTTTTAGAAGAGGATTTCTGTGTGTAAGGGAGTTGCAATTCAGTGAGGAGTGTTACTATAATCATGTTGTTTGGGTTATTTAAGGAGACACCTAGGAGTTCAGACCAGAGGAGGGAATAGAGTGGAGCATATATAGAGAGTTGGACAAGGAGAAGAGCTTAGAGCAAGAAGATCATTGGACAAAGAGACAAAAGCCGTTGTAACCTAAATATTTTATTTTCTTTCTAGTTTATCTTTTGTTTTTGAATCAATATTCAACTTTAGATTATGATGATATTTATCAATTACTTTCAATTCAAATATGATGTTCTAAATTTCTTTTATCTAGGATTAAATGGATCCTAGCAATGAAGCTTGTGTTGATGTTTGATTTTTGAGTTAAATTATTTTCTTCCTCATTGTTTCTTCTTTTCTAAGCTTAATGTGTGTATGTGCTTAGCTACCATGTGCATGAATTGAGATTCTTAATTTATACTCAAGAGAAGTGAATTAGGAATAGAATCTTGAATTAAAAAACATATGATGCAATGAAGTCTAGAGATAACCATTATACATGTACAATCCGTGTGAATATGACCTTGCGAGCACATATATTACACCTGGATGCTTAAGTTAAATAGGTTTATTAATTTGGATTTGCATGGAAACATAGTGAATCTCTTTAATAGGCACACCTATCATAACACTTGAGAAAGGGTGTAGATACTTTAGTGCATCCGATTGACAATGACAGGAACGATGATTTACTCAATGCAATTCATTAATACAAGTGGATTTGCTAGGTAAAGTTGAATTCCTAAATATTTCATCCATTGATATTTCTTCTTTTACTCTTACAATTTGTCAACTTCATTATTTATTTAGATTTAGTTCTTATATCATCTAATAAATTTTATTCAATCAAATATTACTGATTTGATACAAGTTTGGTACTTAGTGTGTAATAACCTACTTCCTCATAGGAACGATACTCAACTCACCTCATCTATATTACTTGTGATCCCATATACTTGCATGAGAGCCAACAAGTTTTTGGCATCATTTCAAGGGAAGGCATTGAGTAATACATTAATATCAATTCTAATCAGGATTGGTATTACTTTGGTTTTTCTTTTGCTTAGTACTAGTATCTGTTTAGTTGATTCTTTATTATAGTTTGTTTGAATTATAAATTTAATTTTTTTACACTATTTATGCAGAAAGTAGTGCATGGTACGAAGTCAGCAAGGTAATCTAGCTAAGTTTGATTCAAAAATTAATTATACCTACAGAAGAAGACTAAGAGAACAATCAATTCTGACTGATAAGATGGAAGAATCAGGTGTATGTTGAGAGGCTATAGTTGAAAATCCATGCAAGCTTTTGAGAGATTTTGCTACTTAAACTATTCAAGGATAAACATCATGCATAAGAAGACCAGCAGTTCAAGCAAATAATTTTAAGATTAAGTCATCTCTTATTCATATGCTTTAGCAATCTATGCAATTCAGTGGACTTCAGAGTGATGATCCAAACAACCACTTAGATGCTTTTCTTGAAATATTTGATATAATTAAATATAATGGAGTTTCTGATGATACAATTAGGTTGAGATTATTTCCATTTTAAAGTTGGCTTTCTTCTCTTCCTACAGGCTCAATTACAACTTGGGATGCAATGGCACAGAAATTCATAGGAAAGTTTTTCCCTCCTTCAAAATTTGCTAAGATGCGTAATGATATCATGACTTTCATGTAGATGGATAATGAATCACTATATGAGGCATGGGAAAGATTCAAAGACTTGCTGAGGAGAAGCCCACATCATGGACTACCCATATGGATGCAAGTATAGACTTTTTATAATGGGACTAGGCTAAATTTTCGTTCTATGATTGATGCAGCTGCAGGAGGATCCTTGAATATATAAAACACCAGAATAAGCTTATGAACTATTAGAGGAGTGGCATCTAACAGCTATTAATGGCCTACTAAGAGGCTATAAATAAGAAGACCAATAGGAGTGCATGAAGTGGATAGTCTCACTACATAATTTGAAGCATTGAATAGGAAGATAAACAATATGAATGCTTCAATAATGAAAATTCAAAAAGTGACTTGTGATTTCTATGGTGGAGGACATGCTAGCATGTATTGTCAAGTAAGTAACACTTTTGCACAATCTAGTGAGAATGCTAACTTTGTTAGTAATTTCAATAGGTCACAAAACAATCTATACAGTAACACTTATAATCCAAGGTGGCAAAATCATCCAAATTTCTCATGGAACAATCAGAATGTAGCAAGGCCACCACCAGGATTCAAGCAACCAGAGGAGAAAAAATCTAATCTGGAAGAGATGGTTAGCAAACTAGCAAATAGCACTCAAAATTTCATGAGCAGCACTCAAGAATTCATGCATAACACAGACATGAGGTTTTAAAATCAAGAGGCCTCGATGATGAATTTAGAGATGCAAGTAGGACAACTAGCAAATATGTTATTAGGAAAACAACAGGGTTCTTTGCCTAACAAGATAGAAAAAATCCAATTGAAATGGTAAAAGTTGTAACCCTAAGAAATGGAAAGCAAGTGGGAGAAAAAGATGTTCAATGAGAGACTCCCAAAGAAAAATAAGAAGAAGTAATTGAACAACCACAAAAGGTAGCTAAGAGCAAACTGTTTCCAAACAATCCCAAGCCTTATGTGCCTTGAATCCCTTAGCCTCAAAGACTTCAACAACATAAGATGGATAAGCAGTTTTTTAAATTTTTAGATGTATTTAAAAAACTGCATATTAACATTTATTTTGCAGATGCCTTAGCACAGACACCTATCTATGCAAAATTTTTGAAGGAGATCTAGCAAAGAAAAGGAAGTTGGAGGATTATAAAATTGTGAAATTGAATGAGGAATGTTCAACCATCCTGCAAAACAAACTGCCATAAAAGATAAAAGATCAAGGGAGTTTCATATCCCTTGCACTATTAGTGATTCATATTTTGAAAAGGCATTGTGTGATTTGGGTGCAAGTATTAACTTAATGCCTTTCTCTATTTTAAAAAAAATAGGATTGGTAGAGATCAAAACAACTATAGTATCACTTCAACCTATTGATCGTTCAATCAAACATCCAAGGAGTATTGTGGAAGACGTGTTGGTAAAGGTTGATAAGTTCATTTTTCCTGTTGATCTCATAGTTTTGGATAGGGAAGAAGATAGGGAGGTACCACTTAACTTGGATAGACCTTTCCTAGCAACAGGAAGAACTCTTATTGATGTTCAACAGGGAAAACTAATTCTTAGAGTTCAAGATGATCAAGTCACCTTCAATGTGTTTGAGCAATGAAATCTCCTTTGGATGCTAATTCTTTTTTTGCAGTTGAATCTATTGACAAGTTGGTAAATAGAGTTTTTCAAGAAAGTGTTGTTGAAGATTCACTTGAAGCATGCTTGACTCAACCAAGCAACAGAGAAACTGAGAGAGTGGATGTAGAGGATTATGAATAGTTTATGGACGCAAACCCACCCTACTCAAAGCAACAATCACCAAGAGTTGAGGAGCTGAGACAATTCAACAAAAAGCTTATGCCATCTGTAGAAGAACCTCCTATTCTTGAACTCAAACATTTACCTTTTCATTTAAAATATGCTTACTTAGATGAGGTTTCTTCTCTGTAAGTGATTATTTCTTCTTCTTTGACAGATATGATAGAGGAGAAACTACTAAGAGTATTGAGAGAGGATAAGGGTGCAATTGGATGAAAAATTGCGGACATCAAAGGAGTCAGCCCTTCACTTTGCATGCATAAAATTCTAATGGAGGAGCAATACAAACCCACCATCCAACATCAAAGGCATTTGAAGCCACAGATGCAAGAAGTCTTAAAAGCAAAAGTGATCAAGCTACTTGATGCAAGAATCATTTATCCTATTTCTGACAGTCCATGGGTGAGCCCTATGCAAGTTGTACCAAAGAAGGGAGGTATGACTATT
>JAYJMB010002537.1:0-15166 GCA_036873735.1 Pouteria campechiana
CTACATATCGACCGTGCACTTGCGAGGTTATTTAAAACCTGAGCCATCGAGTTTATGGCAACCATCAAGTTTTTAGCACCGTTGCCGGGGACAGATGGAAGCCATCAAGTTTTTGGCCATCATGCATTGTATAAAAAATTTGGATCCAAATCTTCCAAGTTGGGAAACACTATCCCTTTATTGAACGTTTACTTACTTTCTTTTGTACTCCACCCACTTGCCCATATAATTTAGGTTTAACTACTTCCATACTCTTGTGACATCCAAAATATCTCATAATTCCACCCTTTACACCATCTCCACTATTGGTCCCGAAGATTAGGCAAAAATCCAAGTGAGGAGGGGTGAATTGGATTCTTAAAAAAATTGCTCAACCCCTTTAGAATTAAACATCCCTCTAGTAATCAATCACTCAATCAATCAATGCACGAATAAATAAGACACAGGGATTTTTATAGTGGTTCAAGTAAACACTCTACTCCACTCTTTCAAAAACACTCTTCACTCAGTGCCTTGGGTTCCACTATCTCCAATAGCATAAATACAATAGTGCTCCTAGCACTCTTCTAGATTCTAGCTCTAGGGGGCATAAACATAGTGCTCCGAACACTCTTCTAGATTTCACCTTTAGGGGGCATAAATAAATAGTTCTTGTTTGTATTCAAATAATCATAGCTATTCTTGAGTCTAATCTTAACCACTAGCTCAAGGAACTTACAATGGATATCAAAAGTTAAAGCACAGATACTTCTCAATAAGCACAGGAAGGTTTCTAAAAATTAAATCCAGAAGTAAATGATCTTCTCGAAAGATGGCTGGGAGCCTTCAAAGAATATTGAGGAAGGGTTTAATGCAAGGCTCATGACTCTTGAAAGATTGCAGAAGGTTTTGGCTCAGATTAGTAAATGCTCTTAAGAGAATTTTTGAATATTATCCTTGATACTTAGTTGCTCTTCTTGTTCCAACAATGCTTCATTTTTAACTAGTTTAAATTTTAGCCATTAATGGTAGGTGAGCTCCAGTAATGGCAGAAGACTGTTAAGATTAACACATTTGAATTCTTTGACTTTTGCTTAATCCTTGTTTGCTGAAATGTTAGCAACACTGGCCTTGGAAAAGATGATTTCCAGATTCTTAATAAGTATTGGTTGAAGAGTTATTATATTGGCTGATTCTTTCATTAATATAGAAAGGGAGTCATCAATGTTGGACAAAGACCAACAATTCAGCTCATTCGTTGCTCATCTTTACTTATGACAGACAAAGTATATGTCCAACTATTCATCAAACAAAGTCCCTTTGTCTTCTAGTTTGTCCTTAGTTAGTAGCAAATGAATCTAGTTATTGTAGACGAATAGTCTTCTTAGCACTTTGCCTATTGGTTTGTTCAATCCACATAATAGACAAATTGTGAAGCCATAGATGAATAATCTTTTCAATACTTCGTCTGTTGGGTTGTCTGTTATAATTAACACATGGATTGTTGGAGCTCAAATATATTTTCTTCAGTGCTTCATCTGTTGGATTGTCTATTGTAAGTAACAGACAAACTTGTTGGAACACAAACGAATTTTCTTCAGTGCTACAACTGTTGGATTGTCTGTTGCAAATAGTAGACGAGTTTAGAGATACAAACAAACACAATTGCTCCATTAGATGAACTTCACTACTTTGTCGGACAACCTTCACTTTTTTGCCTTTGTCTGTTCTCAACAGATGGTCATTGGCTTGACTGTGATTCACTTATGATAAACAAAGTCTGTTGTATGCATGCTACTTTGCATTCGTCAGATATAATCTCCATTTTGACACTCGAATGGAAACTTGGTTAGTTCCTTTTTCATTTGAGCTTTGTCTATAGCGGTACTTCATCTTTCGCTTCTGCACTCGCCCAAGCTTTTCAATTAGATAGATTAACGCCTTGGAATATCTTTTTTGTGCTCATTTTTTTGTAAGGCCTGCAACTTGATTCTGCATGCTAAAATCTTGGCAATAATTTGGAGAAATTCAGTTAAAAATAATTGAATGAGTAATTTTTAGAAATCGACCTCAAATAAAGTGGTAGATAGCATAAGCATGTTCTATTTCATGCATATGATGTGTGGGAAGTGATTTTGGGTGATATTTGAAGTGTTTTGTGTAAAATGAGGCTATGAGTGATATTTCATAAGTGCAAAATGCTGAATTTTGAGTAGTCCTTTCTAATGGACGAATTATTAATTGAGTTTGGGGATGTTGAATATCCCATAGATTGTGTTAAATTGTATTTTGGTGTATAATAGCCATGTTTGTAATTTTAGATGGACGAAAATGTGATTATTGATATTGAAATATTTATGTAGTGATGTTAAGATTATCACCTTGTCTAAAATTCCATTATTACTTGCAAATCATGAGAGATACTATCGAAACCAATGATATGAAATAATTGTTAGATTGGGTTATTGAATGGTATAGTATATTATTGATATTTGTTTATTGATTATGATTTTGTTTATTTATCATGCCTACTTACTGAGTTGCCCATTCTCATGCCTATTTATTTTACTTTTAGTTGATATGACAAGTCAAGCAATGGAGCCTAAGGAGAATAACAATTATTGTAGTCATTAAAATTGTAATTGGAAGTTTCATTTATCTTTTTGTAATAAATTTAAGCATGAATGTAATTGAAAATGTATATGTATTTGTGAAATTGTAATCGAGTAATCTTAAATGATGGAAATAAGTCATAATTGCATGTCATTGGAAATTATTTATGGATTTGTATAGGAGAATATAATTCCCCCTTAATTGTGTTGCCATCGTGATTCAATAAGATCTAGGACTGTGGATATATGGTTGAATATATTTTAGAATGTATATTAGTATTTTATTTTATTTAATGAATAATTATCTAGGTTAACCCCTAATATTTCAAGGGAAATGTTGTTCATTTTTCTGTAGAAAGTAGACCATTTACAAAATGGGACTCGAGCGCCCTTGCCTAAAAGTGGACAAATCTTGGTGAAATACAATGTAAAATGATAAGTAACACCTCAGAAGGTGGGGCGTAACACCTATTTCCCTCTAGTCGCATAATTTGCTCCCTCTCCCATTGCTCCACTCTAGAAGCATGTATAAATCTTTTCATATTAATATCATTCTCTTCCTCATCCTCATCATTATGAACATCCATGGTATTTGGAATTCTATCAAATTTCTTAGAAAAGTTCTCCTGTTGTTTTCTTGACTCCCAAAAGCTCATTCCTTCTAATAGAAGTTTTTTTATCAGCTTTCTGACTTCTGAGGGCACCATAGAGCATTTTTTAACACTTTTGTACTCTCTAATTAAATGCTCCTTCAATCTTATAACAGCCCCATACTTCATTTTCTGACCACAATCATTACACTCTACTCAATTTGGATACTCCTCTACTGGCTTCCCATGCTCCTAAGTGATATCTTGCAGCTCAATTCTACTACTTTTTTCGGTACTTAATCTGGACATATTAAACCCATAAATAAAAATAATAATATTGTGGAATAATTAAAAATTATTTTATAAAATAATTTTAATAAGAAAGACATCATCTTTTTTTACACCTAAAAAATTCATGCATGTATTTACAACTCTAATTATACATGGCTTTGAATTAGTAATTTTATAAATATCTATGAGTCATAATTTTAATAACTTAATTTTTAAAAATTATAATATAAACTATTTATTTTCATGACTTAAAAAAATATAAATGCATTAATTAAAAGCAAACTCTATAAATAATTATATGATAAGCAACAATAATTATTTTTTTATCATTGTTAAATAATATTTATATTATTTAAATTAAATAATATTTTTTAAAATTAGTTTTCATATGTTTTAAAAGTTATTTAAATAGAACACCCAATCTACAACTTTTTTAATTCATATGATGTAAAATCTATAAAAACTCCCTAATAAAACATGATTAGCTATGTAAAAGATGCATTTGGCCCCAACAAGATACAAAAAGTCAAAATAAATAATATGGAAGCACAAAATCAATCCCATATCACTAGATTGAAGAAAATGAAGTCTCGCGATGGAAACCAAAGAAAGATTGATGTTGGAAATGGGTGAAAAAATCCCAAATCAGATGGGAATGGATGCTATGGACCTTACCTCTAGAAGAACAGCAAGTTATGATCAATTTTGGATTCCAATTTCAATAGCAATCCACTCTAAGATGGATTTTATCCCCCTCCAAACTCAATTTTGAAGGAAGGGGGATGGATTCAAGGGCTTAAAATCACAAAAATGCTATTCACAAGACATTATTGACAATACAAGGATAAAATGCTCCTCTCTTGATCAATTTTATGCTCCTAAACTACGTAAATCCATTAAAAAATGGATTTTCAAAACTCTGTCTTGCTATCAAATTTTGATCTTCTCTACGCTCAAATGTATTTTTTTGTGTTTTTGGAAATTAATGAAAAGAGGTTTTGAAAATGCATTTTGGAAGGGTAGGGGTGGGTTCCAAATGATTTCAAATGGATTCTTTTTGAGCTAGGGCTTCTCTTCTATGTTTCCCAATTCTTGTCAAAATGTACAGCAAGAAATTCATACCTCAATGAAATTTTAATGAGATTTTTAATTTCTCTCTAGATTTTGGGAAAATTTTCTAACATTTCCTCTAAATCTAAATTTTTTTTCCTAAACCCTATTTTTTCTCACTTTCCCTGGTGAGAACATTTCGTTGGGATGCTGAAACAAAGGTTTTAGTAATATTTTGCCCAAAAATTTTGAAATCATAAGCACTAATTACCCCAAAATTTTGAAATTTCAAGCATTAGTCCATACAATGCTTTAGTAAGTTTGTAAACATGATTTGTTTGATTTGATTAAAAATTAAGAGTTTTTTCAACATACACTTCTTCATTCAGTTAGCCATTAAGAAATGCACTTTTGACATCTATTTGAAATAGCTTAAAACTCATGTGAGTTGCAAAAGCAAGCAATAATATTTTGGCCTCTAATCTAGCTATATGAGCATATGGTTCTTCAAAGTTTATTCCCTCCTCATCGGAATAGTCTTTAGTGTAAAGCCCCACTCTGGGCCTATGCATTTACACATTACACTATACCTAAAATCTAATAGAGTCTCCCCTGAAATATCAAGATCTATACCTATGCATACATTAATATATATATAAATAAAATTTTTTAATAGCTATAAAGAATTGCTAACTTCATAAAACACACCGCCACAGCAGCCCATTCACCCACAACTGCGTGCCCAAGATCAGAATCGATCATGATGGCAATCTATCTTCCTAGAATAATACAATTCCAATCACAATAACATAATTAATTCACTATGACATGTCATATAATTGATTGTAAATCATGTGAAATCTTTTGAATATAATTTTACAATTACACAACCAAACTACATTTACAAATCATTATACCACAAAGAAGATATCTTCAGATCTTGCCTTTCAGTCCTAACCCATAGCTGGGATTTTTTACTTTACTTGCTAGCTAAAATTAAAATAAGAAGGCATGAATCCACATGAACTCAATAAGTAGCACTAATAAAGCAAAGCTTAATCAAAATAAGAACATGAAGAAGCACACAATTATGAGGCTCAAGCCTTGATTCTTCCCACATAACATCCTACTACATCAAGCATAAATATAAATCATATAAAACATATAAGATATCCATACACGAGGATAATCCATCACCATACATAAAGATATGGGATACTTCCTATCCCCTTCAATAACGTAATTCTATCATAAACAAAACATCAAATATTTTCATTCTAAGAATTTGCATCGTATGACCTATATTATTATAATCATGAGATATTTTCTATCTTGTACAGTCCACATATTCAAAAAATAAGCTAAACATTGTTCAGACCAAATTCACGTCATATGACCTCTATTAATATAATCATGGGATATTTTCTATCTCATCCAGTCCACATATTCATAGAATAAGCTAAACATTGTTCAAACCATATTCATGGGATACTTACTATCCTAACTAGTCATATAGTCCAAAAATCAAATAGACATCAATCTCTAATCCAATATGGGATATCTACTATTCCCAACCAAAACATACATGCCCATATACAAATAAATGGGATATTCCCTATCCCCATTTAACATTACATTATACCATAAGAGGAAGCCTAATTACCTTAATGAAGAACTATTTCATAACTCCAAGTTCCATGATTTAGCCTTCAATCAATGTTCAAATAGCCTTACACATACCACATAAACCAATAATTAATTTACATATGTTTCTACTGCGAAATTCTACTCAATCCATAAAAATAGAGAAAAACCCACTTAATCACCTCATTAAGATTGTTCTTATCCCATGATTCTATTATGCATTCTAACCACTCATTCTAGTCAATATTTCCATTTATTTCCAGTTAGGATTCCGTTAATTCAACTTTGGAAATTTTCACTTGAATCGCCATTTCAATATTTCTTTACTAAAACACCCTCTTTAGGGCTGATAAGCTTAATAAACATCAAACGGCATTTACATTAGTGGTAATATGATAGTATTGTTGATATGTGATTATAGAAGACTTGATTATGATCATGTTATGTTCTTGATTATTGATTATTACTATTTTAACATGCCTACTTATTGAGTTTCTCGGACTCACACCTTCTTATTTAAATTTTTAGTTGATAGTCTAAGCCAAGGATTTATGAGAAAGACCGAAGACATATGGTGGTATAATGGATTGGGGTTGTCACTCTATGTATTTGTATAGTGGTAATTGTATATATATATAAGTGTATTTGGATGATTTTAATTGATGTAATGCAATGGCATGTCATATTAATGATAAATGTATACGATATTGAGTTGGCGTACGTTATTACCATCATGGGGCAAAGTACGTGCTAGGCTATGGGTATGTTGGAAGAGTTTGATGATTGCCTAGTTTATGCTATTGTTAATAATTATGTTTTATAAAGTTCCAATCTTTTTTCTTTTTTCTTTCTCATCACTTTTCTATTGTTCCCTTGATAGCTGATAGCTTAAGACCGGGGAGGAGGTGAGTTGAGCCTTTGCCAAGTTAAAAATATTGTGGGGGAGATGAATTGAGTTTTAAAAACTTTGGCCAAGTTAATACTACTGTGCTAAGAAAGGATTGAGAAATATCATACAGCACATTGAACAAAGATTTTTATAGTGGTTTAGCCTAAGTTGGGTTCCTATTCCACTTCTCTAAGACAGTCTCCTCTATTGTCTAAAGTTCCACTAACATAATTTGAACAACTACAAGTTTGTTTTCCCTAAGCTCACCAACAAACTCTTTACAATAATGTAAGTTTCTCTTACTTGTAGAAAAAATAGCCTCAATACTGCAAGCCCCTTGTTTGTAGAAACTAGAAAAATAGAAAATCTTATACAGAAACGTACCTCTTACTTACACAAGTTTGTACACAATGAAAATCATAGCAATAAAGGATTATCAATTAAATATGAAATTTCAAACTCCTTAAAGAATGAAGTTGGTATCACTTTTTGCTCAAATCATAGTGGTGCACAGATGGATTTGAAACTATGTTGAAAGAAAACTTTTGTAGATTATGTAAATGCATGTGAAAGCTCCATTTGAATGTCTAACTTCTTCTCGTGCCTCGATCTTCTATTTATATGCCTTTGAAGAAGATTTTGGCTATTGTGTGTGCTTTTGTTAAGTTTTTGACCATTTCCAATGGCTTGCAATCCACTCAACCAAAAAGCTAATAGTAGCAATTTTAGAGTTTTGAAAATTAGCTTCAAACCTATAAAGGTTGGGTGAACTTGTCAGTACATTAAATGCAAACCTCTAAGGGAGGACTTCTTTCCTCTAAATGTTGTTGGGAGAGGTTGTCTTCAGTGAGAAACTTCTTCAGACCACTGAAGGTCAGGGTTATCTTCTCTAAAATCTCCTCTATGAACTCTGATAGGTTCAACTTGCAGAATCCCATAGTATGGCTTAACCCAAGAGGGGAGAGGTGAATTGGGTATATAAAATTCATTGCTTAACCTCTATTGAAACATTTTCCTCTTTTCATGATTATGTGTGGTGCATGGTAGGATAAATAACAAAACAATAAAGTGCATGAATTATAAAGCAAATAAATAAACACACACATAAACAACATAATTTTTATAGTAATTCACGAACCTCATCTCTACATCCACTCTTCCAAGAACACACACTCATTGTGCCTTGGGGTCCACTATATCCCATATAATGAGAATATAAAAGTGCTCATGATACTTTTCTAGATTCCAGCTCTAGGGAGCGTAAACAGTGTTCCCAACACTCATATGGATTCCAACTCTAGGGGGCATAAACATAGTGCTCCTAGCACTCTTCTAGTTTTCATGAGCTCACTAGGAAGCTCACTGGTTTCAAAAATCACCAGCAAACTTATTGGTTTTCTAGAGCTCACCAACAACTCATGCAATGTGGTTTTCTTGACGTCACCACAAACTCACTGATTTTTCAATTTAAGAAACTAATGCACATTTAAGCATAGGGGAAGATTTGATCTTTTATGGCTCTTGTAATATAAAAAGATCTTCCCAAAATGTAAATTCAATGACCATAAGGTTATGCAGATTGAAGTTCATAAAAGTTAGATGATGGGTTTAAGCTCTTAGCCATGGGTGGAAGGATTTATATAAGGTTAAACTTATTTGAAACGTTTTCCTTCACTACCTTGAATCATCTCACCTCTTCTCCTTAAATAGTTCTCTTGAAAATTTGACCATTGGAGGAAGGTGATACTCATTGAATGCAGAGATGAAGGTAGATGAGCAAGAATAAATGTAGAAGACATTCTAATAATCTCCCATTTGAAAACACCATCTTCTAATTAATTCCCATATTCTTCGAGTCGTTCTGCACTGCCGACCTTGACATAGAAGAAGATGAATAGCTAGTTTAGGCAACTGATGAATGAGGAGATGCTATAGCTCTAACTTAATACACGATTTTGTAAAGAAGACAATAAATTTTGATAAACTTAGCTGCTTCACTTTGACCAGTAATTTATTGCATTTCTCTGAAGTTAATATCAAACAAAGTCTTTTTCTAATTAGACAGTCTCTTCATCTCCTACTTTGTCCATAGTTGATTCCAGATGAATTTGGGCTTCTTCATCTTCATACAAATGTGTTTTGCTCTTTGAACTTCTTCTTCCATCTGTTGCTTTTTCAATATTTCTTCAAATAGTATGAGAATTCGAATAGAGTATTCATATTGACATCTTTGAGCATATTTCAAAATCTTTGTAACTCAAACTTTCTAAAATGTGGCAGATGGTTAGAACAAATAGTTACAGTCCTGCACTTGGGAATTTGAATTGGTTCGTGATGTTTGATATTGTTTAGCACTTATAACCTTAAAAAATTTCATTCTCCTTCAATGGATTTCTATTTTTACAATCTAGAAAGGTTGTGGACCACTTGGAAGAATGTTGTTGCAAGATACAACTGCTGTAAAGTGTTGAATTTTTTATATTTGAAAATAGCGAGTTTTCATTGTAGCAAGTTACTATAGCAGATAACTATAGCACTTATCTATTAATTTGTCTAAAGTAAGTATCAGACAAATAAGTTATCTATGGGTATTGTAGTAGCATTATTATAGCAGATCACTGTACCATCATTTTGTCTGTTAATTTGTCTAAAGTAAGTATCAGACAAATACGTTTTTCTGCGGGTACTACAGCAAGTTACTATAGCAAATCGCTGTAGCAATTCATCTACTAATTCATCTAAAGCTTTATCTTAGAATGAACTTTGTCTGCTAATTCGTCTGAAGCTTTATCTTAGATGAACTTCATCTTCCACTTCATCTAGCACTTTAGTAGTATTGTAGCAAAAGTATTGTAGTAGTGCACTTGCACTTGAAAATTTTTGCACTTATACCACATTATTAACTTTACATTTTTCATTATATGTTTCATTATAAATCACAATATAATTATCCATATGAAGTTTGCATAAGTTATGAAGCATGGATATGCAATTTGAATCATGATTTTTTTAATATACTCATCCAAGCACTCATTCTTTTTTATTTAAAAATATATCTATACTTATATCAAGATGTATATGCTTGCATAAATGATATCCTTATAAAGTATGCATATTTCAAGCATATCTTTCTACATTTCAAGCTTCCTATACTAGAAGCATCATTAGCATAAATCAAGTCTTATGACAAGTTATGTTGTCATCAAAATTATATAATAATCCCAATACAACTATCACCAATAGCTAGTTTTGTAGACCTCTGAATCTCGAGTTCTCCTCTATAGATACCTTTGAGGATAGAATCGAACTTGTAATTTTTTCAAGGTGTTCTAGAGATCTCTAAAAGAGGATTTCTATCCTCTAAAGACAAATCTGTAGATATTTTATACTTGAATTCGATTTCAGATTTTTCCAAAAACTTCTAAAGTGTCCTCTGTGCTATCCTTTGAATTGCAAAACTCAATTAATCTTCTACATTTACTAGTTGTCTTCCTTTTGTTTCTTGATTTGTGTCATGTATGAGTAGCTATTTTGATTTCTTATGTTTTATATCACTTTAAGATTAGTTTCCTTGTGTCTTTTCTTGGTTTTATCATTTTAATCCTACAACACTTAAATTGATATATTAGTACTTAACCTTTTTCACTTATGTGTTTACTCATTATCAAAACTTAACTTTTACTCTACATTCATCATCAAAACCATGATGATTAAATGGGCTAGTTTAACATTTTCCCCTTATAATCCGCTTTATCCTCATTTGGACATCTGGATCGTATATGTCCAATACCTTCAAATTTCTAGCACTGAGGCAGTTCTCTCATTCTTTCTCATTTCTTCTTGTTTTCTTGAAGTGTCGCCTCTATTAGTTTTGTGAGCAATGCAACTTCATCATCGGTTTGTGAAGTTGATTCGCTGTAGTTCTTCATTGTTGCTTTTAATGCTATAGTCCTCTTTTCTTTGTTGGGTTCCTCTGTCTTATTCTTGACTAGCTCACATGACATGAGTGAGATAATCAAGTAGTCAACTTTGAGCTCATTTATATCCTTTACTACTTTAATTGTTGTAATCTTTTGTTTCCATGATGCAGGGAGTGCTTAGAAATCTTTATTACTTGCTTAGAACAAAAGATTTTCTTTTCCAAACCTTTTAATGTGCTTGTAATTTTAGCGAATCTAACTTACATTTCCAAGATACTTTTTCCTTCTTTCATTTTAAAAATTTCTAATTCTCCAATAAGAATATTCCTCCTATTCTCCTTAGCTTAGGAAGAACCTTATAAATGGAGGCAAGTTTGTCTCATATCTCTTTGGTCACAAGATGTGACTCTATCAAACTCAATAGCTGACATGACACAAAAAAGAAATTTCATTACCTTGGCATTATTTTATACTCTAGTGATTTCTTCTTTTGTCTATGCTCTAATGTATGATTCGGGGAGTGTTACTCCCACTTCGATATCATTCCAAGATTCCATGTAACTAACCATGATGAATTACTTCATTCTCAATTTTTTGTATGAAAAATTTATTCCATCAAATAGGGCCAATCAGGTGGAGGATTGTCCCTCGGCAAATACATAAGATGAAGATGATAGGTTAGCCATTTAGAGTATTTACAATTATTTATGTAGCCTGCTATGATACCACTTATTGGTCCCTTTGTTAGGCTAAATAGTAGAGAAGAGGGACAAATTGGGCTAATAAAATTTTCATACTTAAACTCTGACTGGTTTAAATTTCCTCATTTCTGGTTGTTTGCTATTCAATTACTAGAATCAAGCAATCAAATCAATTACAAATAGTAGGCACGATATATAATAGTTCGAGACAACTTCTCTACTCTACTATTCCAAGCACACATCCTCGTGCCTTGAGTTCTACTAGCTTATTTTGCAAATACAACCTAGTGACAATGCACTCTTCTAAATTCTAGCTCTAGGGGGCGTAAATACACTCTAACAAAATGATTATGAGACACCACTCTAACAATACAACTTGTTCTTCTTAAGCTTGGTATCCAATATCAACTCAAGGAAAATAACTAAAGTAAGAAGATAAAAGAATGGGTTACATGTTTTGTAGTGTCACTTTTAAAGCCTTTACTGTAAAATTTATGAAGGCTGAGGCTTGAAAGCTTTGAATGCTCTAATGTATGAAAGTTAAAGCTCATAAATGCTTGTAACAACCTATCTACCATACCAACATTATTCCTTTTATTGATCTTCTTGAATTTTAACCGTTTAAAGTAGTTGGGGTGCATTAAAGGCATTAGAATGTTTGAAATCGTTACAGTCATCAAGCGCATGGCAGGCAACTGTGATATTCAACTTTAATTTAGCTTTAGTCATTTACACTTAAAACCCTTTAGGCTACCTTGCTAGATAGTGGTTGGTGAATCCCATGTAGCTAGGGTATTTGGTTGTGCTTCTCAAGTGGTTGCATAAGGCACTTTGAATGGGGCTCCCAACTTCTAAGTTGTTTAGCCTTTATGTTGTTAGGTGATAGGCGGAGGTGACTTACATTCAATTGCACTCCAAGGCAACTGCGATGCACCTTGACCCTCCTTACATAGAATCCTATCAATCTTAGTCTATCCAGTTGTTGATAAAAACTAGTCTACAAAATTTTCTGCATTATTTTCTTACAATTACACAACCATTTCCAACTATGATCCACAACAAGATTGCACACCTATCAGAATGGAACCACCAACTATTTGGGGTGCAACTCGGGTTAGGTAGACTCAGGTTTTAGCCAACCCTAATTCTATCTCTAAAATCTAAACCTTAACCCTAACTTTATTGTTTGTGCTCGGTTCAAGTTCAGTTTGGGTTCAATCATGTTTGTGTTATACTTCGGGTTGAAGTCTATGATACTCAATGTTTGGATTGTCCCCAAATAGAATGCTGATGTGGCTCTCGAGAAGATTCTGCCTAGAATCTTACATAACTAGAAAAGAGTTAAAGGATGCCAAGGGTGATCCTGATGTAGACACTCTAACGCTTAAGTTAATAAATGGGCTTTTTAGAGGGGATGGGTATTATCAAGAGATTGCGTGTTAGGGGATGCATACCTAGCCTTTTAATACTTAAGCATGGGTGATAGCTGGGATGTGTACACAATTTATGTGCAAAGGGAATGTAGAGTTATTCTCAGAGGGGGACTTCAGAAGGATATGTTTAACGCCCCTCCTCCCTAGAGCGTTACTAGAGGTAAATTTAGAGAAAATTCTGATAAAGTCTCCCCTAATTTACCACCGTTATCCTGTATACAGCATGCTAGACTATAATAATTATATAACAAATATGCATATATAATATGGCCAACTCCAGGCCCTACCATTTTCTACACAAATTATATAACTACCACCTCCAAAACACACATCACCACAACACCCATAGACTAAGATCGGGGTACACTGTACCCTAGCTGTCAAATCATATACTCCCACACCATAAAATGACATGCTATAAAACTAAGTAATGATACATGTCTAATATACATCCAAAATCCACTCAACAATATACATCATCATACATCATGAAAAGGAATAGAGCCTTTACTGGTGTCATGGCCTAGCCCCGTCATGAGACCCAACACCCTGTTGGGCTCTGTCCTCTAAACTGTCAACTAAAAATTTAAATAAAAGAGTGAGTTTGGGCAAAACTCAATAAGCAGGTAAGCGGAAAAATATGACTATAAATAATGTAATAAACAATGCCAAATAGAGTAGTAAACAATGATACAAACAAGCAAAACATGCCATGCCATATGCAGGATGCCATAGTCAGTCAGTGGCCAGGTTCATTAAGATTTTAATATTAACATATCATTAATTATTTCATACACATACTCATAATGATATTATATACATAGTTAATCAGTCAATACTGGCTCGAATACCGATACGTCATACTATCCTTTTGTATCTGCCAATCCACTATTACCTCTTATACCCATATACTGCTCCACCATCATCCACACACTCTTTCCCGAGAGGGACATAAACCATAACACTACCCTTTCACTCTTTAATGTGTCAAGTCCATCCTGGCACTCTTAGCTAGAAGCCTGCCAGGCCCACACAGCCATATTGCTGTATCCAGTGGCACCCCGCCCTCATCACCTCATAAGAGTACCAGTTCTCCATAAACACGTCTATACAAGCTACTCAGGCCAATCATAGCAATTAGGCCATCCAGGCCAATAGCAATGTCTGGCCGCGCCGGCTGCCCACACAACCGCCCACTTGCCAACAAGGCCACTCCTCGCCGCAAGGCAGATATAGGTTGGCTACATGACCATCATAAAATACATAAATGAGCCACACTAGGCTCTAAGCCAATTAGGAGCCAAAATTAAATTTTATCCGCATTCCCGGGGGCGTAGAATACATGTACATAATTTCTAAAATAAAATTCTTATTTACCATGTTATAAATATTAAATTAACATGAAAATATTTTCATAAATTCTTAATATTATAAAAATGGTTCAATCCAAAATTTAGTTCAAAATAATGTAAATTGATGAATTTAAAATTAACATATGAATATATAAAGAAAAAATGTTAGACAAAATTATACATCTCTTTTTACCATCAAAATTTTTATGTCACTTCCTCATAATATAATAGAATTGTATTAAAACTTTTAGATAAAATTAATTCAAAATGAGAATATTAAAAATAAAACAAAATGTCAAAAGGTGGGACGCGATCAACATCTCATTTTCAGGGTATTTAATGTTAATATTTTTTGAGGGGTCAAACAGTGGAATTTGTTCATGAAATTTAATATGATAGTATTCATTATATATATTATAACCTCATATTTATTTTAGCAAAATAATATTACTAAATTGGTTTTTAATCAACCTCACAAGGGGTACTTGGTAAGCTATTCTGTTAGTGCACTGTTCATCCGAATTCCATTATTTTCAATGCAATTTAATTCATGCTAATACTATAAACTAATTATGGTTGCATGGGGTAGATAATGTATATTTAAAATCATGTAACTCATATACAAAAGTTTCAGATTATAGTTGCCCAAATTGTAATCATTCAAAGAAATCAAATTGAACTTAAAATAACTTAAAACAACTACCT
>JAYJMB010002538.1:3515-15165 GCA_036873735.1 Pouteria campechiana
CACCATAAAATTGGAGCCCATTCACATTCTGGCCATTGGCAGTGCCTCTGGACCTAATCATCTTCCAAGTTCCAACATCAAGCACTCTTCATGGCTGCGCCACTTCGCAAAATCTCAGACGATAAAATTGTTGGTGGAGAGAATGCCATGAAACAGCAGCCAATAGCATTTAAGTTTACAGGAGAATGCCCACGTGGCCAACTTATGCATCCCGCATTTCTCTTGCATGATATTGTTACTATCAAGAAGAGCTTAATGGGTTGGTTTTAGTGGTCCACTACATGACAGAGTCAGTTCCAAAATGAAGAGAGCCTATGCCACCACTCAATTGCAGACCATCTTCTCTAAGAAAAGCTCCACCACTCAATTCCAGACTATCTGACTATCTTCTCTCAGAAAAGATCCAACATGAAAAGCACCCAATTTAAAAGTTACCCTTGCCATTCATATCATGGGCACTTCTTTGGATCATATCTTCATCGTAATCTTCTTGGAGGAGCGAACCTGGGTTTGATTATGCACAGCATATAAAGTACGAAGTTGGTGCGCTGCATTAATTTAGTGTTTCAGAAGTCTCTGGTTAATCATCTTCCTTGCTGATATATAAACACTAAGAGAAGCTTGAAGTTGTGGGCAGTCCAATTTCAGGAAGAAGCGTATCTCTAGAGATACAAGATCCAGGTGTGCTAAAAATTCAGTGAATGGTCAAGCAACCAGAGTACATTGACGCACGTCCAGCCCCTCAAAGATGTGGAGATGAGAGAATTCCCATCATGGCCAAAACATCTCTAATCTTCATTGTTCCACATCTCTCAAAATTAGGGACAAAATTCTGTTTTTTCAGGATCATTCCCTGCAGTTGATTCTAGAGAGTGTAGTGTTAACCAATGGCTTTAGATGAAGCAGCACTGCACTGCCTAATACTCAAGCCTCTTAGGTTTGGAGCAGAAACAGATGCGATTGAGATGGCTGGCAATGAATCCTTCAGAGACTCCTGGAGGTGATTAGGCTGGGGGTATTCGGAATTTATCATATTTGATTTGACCCAAAGAAATCAATACTCCAAGCCATAAAATAAAGCCTTTATGAGGGTTTGCTTAGATAGGTAGAATGTAACCTTACCTTCACCAATTAGAGAAAATAATGTCAGTAGAAGTAAGAGTAATATCTCTGAACTAGTTTATATTATAAGTTTCTTGTCAAGTAAAATACAAAAGGATGAAGTTTCCCTCCCTTTTTTCATCCAAACAGCCCTTGGTGCCATTATTCCGTTTTTTGTATATTCCCAGGACAAAGAATTCGAAAGGTTCAACAGTGAGGAGATCGCAAACAGTAAGACAAATTCAATTTTATTCAATCAAATGAATGAAAGTTGATTTCTCAGGTGAGATCGGATTTCATTCAACCCAAACAATCCCAGATCTCTTTCACTTAAGATAAAGAAGTTTCATAATAAAAACTGATACCTCTTGAGCGTTTGCAAAGGGTATACTTGATAGAGTTTATTAAAAAGTTGTATTTAAAATACATGCTGAAGTCAATAAAATAGAAGATAATTTAAGTAGAATAAGCTTTTAAATAAAAAAAGTAAGAAAAAGTTATTGGAGATTACAATTAGAAAAAATGTCTGTTGAAATTAGTTATAATGTTATATCAAAGAAAAAGATGTGGTTGATACACCACTTGCAATGTCACTCTCCCTCCAACAGGCCCACTCATTATTCAATATCACTTATTCAAATCTACCAAATTGCATGCAATCTCCACCATAGACATGTGGTGTTTAGGCCTGTGGCATTGCCTGCGATTCCAATGCACAGTAACTACAGTGGACTATTGCTGCCACGTGTATTGCCACAGCATGCATCCCCAAGGGATGCTTAAGCTCCACCAACGTTTCAAAGATGCGGATACCTTCCTCTCTATTTATTCTCCTCATCATTCTTATTCCAATGCAATCACATTCTTAAGATCCAATGCTGAAGTAAACAAACCTCTTCCAATTCTCTTCTAATCACTCATAAGAAGAGAAATAAGATGGCATACCACACTATCATTTCTACCAACTTCCTGCTTCTGCTCACTATCCTTCTCTTCAACCCCACCAAAGCAACAAGCAGAGAGATTCTTGAAAAGTATAACAGAGTAAATAGATCTTGGGATGCAGCAAATCCAGACCCCTCGCAGTTTGTCGACATCAGGATCTACGGAGCATACAAGGTGATCCAAAAGTTCAAGGTGACGATCAAGGCAGACCCACAAGGGAAGGTGGCGACGTGGGAAGGCCCAGACGTCTGCACTGTCTACCAAGGCTTCTACTGTGCTAATCCACCAGACAATGTTTCTGCTACTGCACTTGCTGCTATAGACTTCAACGAGTTCCAGCTTGAAGCTCCATCTGTCGCAGAACTCATATCACAGCTCCCAGACCTCGCCTTCTTCCACGCCAATTCCAACAAGTTTGGAGGGACAATCACAGATGACATTGCCAAGCTTCCCTATCTCTATGAGCTTGACTTAAGTAACAATCTTTTAACTGGGCCATTCCCACTGTCAGTCCTTAAGATTTCAAAACTAGTCTTCTTGGATCTTCGCTTCAATTCTTTCGTTGGGCGCATCCCATATGAGCTTTTCACCAGGAAGACGTTTCCAAACCTGGAAGTCCTCTTCCTCAACAATAACAACTTCTCATTTCCAATCCCAGACAGCCTTGGAGAATCACCAGTGAATTATCTAACATTCGCCAACAACAAATTCATGGGCGGCATCCCCAAAAGTATTGGTGGGTTGGGGAAGACATTGATTGAAGTTTTGTTTTTGAATAACCAGCTCTCTGGCTGTCTGCCTTATCAGATTGGATTGCTTGAGAATTCGACGGTCTTTGATGCTGGTTATAACCAGCTGACAGGCCCACTTCCACGTGCACTGGGATGCCTGAAGAAGATGGAGGAGCTGAACTTTGCAGGTAACTACCTGTATGGTGAGATACCAGAGGCTGTGTGCAAGCTGGGGAATTTGCAGAACCTCTCCCTGTCGGATAACTACTTCACCTCCATTGGGCCAGCGTGCAAGGAACTGATAGAGAAGAGAGTGTTGGATGATAGAAAGAACTGCATTCCTGGCCGGCCGCTGCAGAGATCGCATGAAGAGTGTGTTGCATTCTTCTGCAAGCCTTTGTACTGCCCCCATGATTACCGTTATGACTATGTTCCATGTGAGCTTGCACCGGCTGGCAGTCCTCTCTTATAACTGTAATCATGGCCACTTCTGTGGCTTACATAACTATCTCAAAGCTTGCTAATTCTACATAGAATGTAGGCAAATGTGCTTACAGGTTAAGCAGAAAAGTTCAAAATTAATAATCTCTTTAAAAAATTCTTATCCTCCAAATGGAAGGTATCCTGTTCTATGTTTTGTGCAAGGTTAGCAACTCTCAACAATTTTCTTCTCTTTGGTAATTATGTAAAAAGAGGAGAGAGAATATCCTAAGCCATGCTAGGATTTATATAAAGTTCATAAATAAAAGCTTAAACTATCCATTTAAAGCTCATAAATTTCTTTAACATATCCTTAGTCTAAGTCATATCAAAACCATTTTCTACGAATGAAAATGGGGTGAAAATGATGCAAGCTAGGGTGTTTGATGATGTTAGCCATGGAATAAATAAAATTAAAATTAAAAAAAAAAAGATATACATTTTTTAAAATAAATGTGGATAATAATGTGAAAAACGTATAATCAGATTTTGGGAAGCGCCTGTAAATATCATATAAATAAAGAAGGAAATACTTTTTCTGTGAACCAATTACATGTATCCAAACACAAGAAAAGAAGAACAAAAACAATCATCAGGTCAAGTTGCAAGTGCAATCATTACTCCAGAAGTTGTGCCATTCAACAACTTGAGTTGGGTTCAGTTGTGACCTTTTGCAGTTGGGTCTCTAGGCATTCTAAAAATAGGTTTTAAACAAAATAGAATCTATTTAAATGGTGGGATCCACTCAAATTTATAGATTGGCATACGCCACCTTGACGCATATAGTCTTGGTAAGAAGGGAAATGCACCTTGTAAAAAAGTAGGTGTAAAAAGTAGAAAACTTGCTGTTTGTTAGATCCAAACATTGATGTAGCTGTCTACTAGAGCATCAATGGCATCATGATGAGAGATGAATGTTTGGTTGATGAAGATGCAAGCCATGGAATGGACGCAATGGGAGTTTTGTTCACTCGCCAGCCTGGAATTATGAAAGACATCACAGCTGGTGCCAAAGTTCTGTCGCGGATGACTCACTCGTCTCAGATATAGCCAATCCGGTCTGGAACTACTGAGTCAGCCCCTGTAAATGCCTTTTGAACTGGCGGACTTGACTGAATCATTACGGACTCATAAGCTGATGATGTCAAACTGAGTCATCAAACCAGAGTAGAATGGTATAACAAGATATGTAACTAAGCTGTAATCCATTGGGATAATATGGCCGATAATCAAATTAGAAATGACAGGTTGACCTGACCCATACTAAACCCAGCCAAAGGACCTTCCTTAGACATACCCCACCCAGATAACCCAAAGTTTAACTGGTCAAAAGAGGTTCTGGTGGGCTGCAACACCACACTGGCAACTGTTTATCAGATAAAATTCTTGATAAGACCATAAATTTGAATCCCTGGCTATCGACTCAGATCCATTATCTGGCGGGTCATGCCAGTGTTTCAGAATCATTTTTAATATAGTCCCATGAACAAATATATATATATATATATATAAGAAAATAAAAAAGGGACTTCACTCTGCCCCCAAGAGCGCAACAATTGCCCATACCCTACCCTACCAAGATAGCATGGCATGAGAATTCATCTTAGAAAATGGCATTCGTGACGAATCTAGAGTCGATCAAATTACCCAATAGATGAACTCAAACATACAAATTTTTCATGAATATCTGTTCAGTATCAATGTTATCGGTACAAGAAAATTCATGTTTCAATCACCTTCTAATCAAGATCAATGCAAAAGCAATCTTCTTGCTTTCAGAGTAGACCTGCCTTTAGCTGCATCCTTCTCTGTCACCAATTTGTGTAAAAAAAGAAATATATAAATTGCTTTCATCATAGGAGCAGCACGTTTTGCACCAAGCTAGTGCTGCCCATGACAGAAGTGGTTTTTGCTGGTGTTCACCTCCGAATCCTGAGAAAAATGATATGAACTCTTAATGCAATGGCACAAACAGAAGAACTCAAGTGGGGCCTCAACTGGAGATAAATAAAATTATCCTGTGGTCTATGTCATCCAACCACATTCTCTCTCAATCAAATCAGTGAAATCTCTTGCCATCAAGTCACTGTCTTTGTCCCCGTAAACAAAGATATATGTCATGAATAGCAAGTAGAAAATCCATTAGTAGAAATCCCATTCATGCTGCTACTCTTCAGATAGAGTGGAATCCTTGTCCCTTGCTCCCTAAGACGGTTCACCATATCATAGAGCCACTCAAATGTCAGCTTTGATTGAGCGTTGAGTTCTTCTCTCAGTTGAGGATGCAACCTAAACCACTCTCCCAACAATTTATGCACATGAGATCTAATCATTCTCCAAGGCACAGGGTGTTTCTCACAAATCTTCAAGTACTCCACTAGTAAATCTGTCTGGTCCAGTTGACCATCTATGCTGCTTTTGTTGTCTGCTGCTCCCCATTCAGCAGTCTGATAACCAGAAAAAAGAGCGGGATTCTCAAGAAGAGACTCAGCAGAAAGCACCCCATCTGCACCCGTTTCCTCTAAACAGCTATTGACATCTTCCATGTGGCGAATGTTTCCGTTCGCAAGGACAGGAATCCTGACAGCAATCTTCACAGCCTTGATGGCATTCCAGTCAGCTCGGAACTTCTTCCCGTCCTTTTCATCTCTGGTTCGGCCATGGACAGCTAAGAGGGAGCAGCCAGAATCCTCAAGCATCTTCGCATATGTGATTGTGTCCTGTAGGTTTGGGAAGATTCGTATCTTGCATGAGACAGGGACATGAAGGTTATCTGCCAACTTTTGCACAAGAGCTTTTATGAGAGGTAGGTTGTCCATCAGGAAAGCTCCATAGTTTCCACGTCTTGCAATCCGCTGTGGGCACCTGCACATTGGACAAGAGACAAGAAAGAATAATTAACTTTGCCTAAAAATACTTGGCTTCATCTCCTAAAGGTTGACTATGTGGCTTGCCCCTCTAACATATCTAAATCTACGTTACTAATCTGGAAGGCTGGAAAATGCATGAAACACAAGGAAAAGCTCTCAGCAGTGGGATATTGTCCCACGAAGTTGATCAGTTTTTTGGAGTTTGGACATCACCTTTGCATCAGTTAGGGGTGGAATTTGTGTTGGGTTCAACCCAAACTGACCAACCCAACCCGACTTTGGTAGGGTTAGATTTGGGTAAATCAAGAATTGGGCTGGAGAGATCAGGTTGTACTCAACCTAACTTATAAGTTAGGTTTGGTTAAGGTTGATGGTCAGACAATTTGACCAACCTGATCAACTGATTTTCCTGCCTCTTAAAACATCCTTCAACTTTCAATGACTAACTTCATAAATCACTTCCCCTCTCACTAGAACTGTCAAAGCTTAACCCTTCTCTACATGATGTCCTTCTTTTCAATTTATGAATATCCTCAGACTCAATTATCACCCTGTTCATAAGATGAGCATGGGAAATGAGGAGTTTGAGCTGAATAACCAGCAAGACAAGAATCAAAATATAAAAGAATGCATTTGATGGATGTTGGGAGCATTAACAACAGGTAATAAGATGAGGAGCAGTGGATTTGGAACACAAATTAAGAACCGCAATGGTTAGAATAGTCAACTTTTGGGTTGGTGACCCTGGCAGGACATGGGGGAAATATAGAAAAATAGCTGTATAGAAGAAAAGGTTTTTAGCTGGGACCGATTCAGGACTTCAGATAACGCTTTGACGATGAAAATGGCATTGAGGATGATTATTTTCTCAATTTTTATTCTACATTCAATGGACATTAGTGAAATGTATTTCTCTGAAATTCTTGAAATGTATTTCTCTGAAATTCTTCTATGTTATAATTACGTCATACTATTTCATCACTTTATTCTAACCAAGCAAACACTTTCATGGTATTCTTGATCAGGCAATCAGTTCTCTTCTTTCTGAGTTCTAGTTCATGGCCAGAAGTTTCTTTTATGTCAGTTTGGTTCTAGCACATAAATGGTTGTCTAATACTTTGGTGAATGTATCTATAGCTAGAAATTTCTTTTGTAACACCTTCTAGCTTTCAAAAGTTATAATCGATAATACAAGTCTAAAGGCTTTCTATGAATTTGAAGGGTATTTTGCTAAAGGCTTCTACGAATTTGAAGGGTATTTTGCTAAAGGCTTTCTATGAATTTGAAGGGTATTTTGCTAAAGGATTTCTACGTATTTGAAGGGTATTTTGCTAAAGGATTTCTACGTATTTGAAGGGTATTTTGCTAAAGGCTTTCTATGAATTTGAAGGGTAGTGTGCTAAAGGCTTTCTATGAATTTGAAGGGTAGTGTGCTAAAGGCTTTCTATGTATTTGAAGGGTAGTTTGCTAAAGGCTGTCTATGAATTTGAAGGGTATTTTGCTTAAGGCTTTCAATGAATTTGAAGGATATTTTGCTAAAGGATCTCTACGATTTTGAAGGATCTCTATGAATTTGAAGGGCATTTTGGTTATGTTGTGTTTTACATTTGAGATTTCCTTACATAAGGCATTGTAAGGATTGCAATACTTGGAGTTATATGATCTATGAATGTTTTACTATTCATTTGGAGATATCATGAAAGAGCGAGAGCGAGTCCACCTATTTTCCTAATTTCTTCAGCTGTAAACTGTCATTGAAAAACAAGCAGAAGGAGGGAAAAAGAAAAATACACATTTCACTCTGGCAACTCATCTTTTAGCACCATGCATCTTACATAGCTTTATGTGACACATATTTTGTCAAGTAGGGAATTGAAGCATAGGTGAATAACGATGTTTTCAAAGTTGCCATGTTTGGAATAAAAAATCTATATGATCATGTTTAATGTTATATCATAAAGTAGTAAATTGAAGCATAAGCATGGTGAAAAAGAACAATTAAAAGTAGCCACCATTGAAATAAAAACTCTGTATGATCATTTTTAATATTACAAAACAAAGAAAAATCAGCATATTATCAGAAGTTCTTTAACTTGTTGGCATAGACGACTCTGGATCATTCATGCATCTTTCAGGAAATGTAAGAAAGGCAACTAAACTATTACCCGAGATTTATGTCTACATAATCACAATGTGGTTCAACAATTCTTGCTGCTGCCAATAGCGTATCAGGATCATTTGCACAAAATTGAACAAATAGTGGACGGTCTTCCTGCATGTGACATCGAAATCAATATTACATTTAATGGATAATTAGTGTCGCGTTCATTTCTTTTTAACAGGAAAAAGAGGTATCCCCATTTAATACTAAGCAAATCTCAGAAATCAACCTTAGGCGGATTTCTGTGATCAGTCAATCGCCAACCATTGGATAAAAACCCAAGTAGCAATCGCTATTCTCAATTTGAAGCCCACAAAAGCAGAGAACAGCATAAATTTCAACACCCCCCCGGCCCACACCCCCCCCTCCCCCCAGGACATCCGTCGAATACCTTGCAGGTGGTGAACTCCAAGCTCCGCTGCTTCTCGTTCTCCGAGAAAATCCGCGAATGGAGCATTGGCGTGTAGGCGGCGTCGGCCCCATACTTGCGGCAGAGCATCCGGAAGGGCAGCTCGGAGTTATCGACCATGGGGGCGACGATCAGCTTGGGCTGCCCCAGCCGCTTCCAGTGGGCCCAAGCTCGTTCGACGCGCGACAGGCCGCCCAAGCAAGGAATCGGGGGCGACTCGAAGGATGATGGTGGTGGTTGATGTGAGAGATTGGACTGGGAGCAGAGCTGGCCGTCGTCGTCCCCATCGACTCCGTTGTGGGGGAGTGGGGAAATGAGAGTGGCCATGAAGGAGTTGGAGGGAAAGAGATGGAAAGGGGAAGGAGAAGGCTTTGGGTGGAGGAACGGGAGGAAGAGAAGGAAGGGCGGCTGCTTCATAAGCAGGCGATGGGTCGTCCAACGCCCACCGCTCTGCTTTGGTTTGGGTTTTGCGAGTGGGGACGAAAGGCGGCTCGAGAGATGCGGGGTCGGAGAGACAGCACGTGCCCGCCGAAGTCCGCTGCTGCGGGGACCCGACCCACAGGTCGGAATAGCTCAATGGTACGGCCCGCCCAACAGACCAGCCCAATGTCTCTGAATGGGCATCTTCAGCTGGAGCCCATTGAGAGAAGTCGACCGGGTCGCATGTTGTTCATTTAGGTGGAACCCACCGCACCTAAAATTTTAAATATGGTTCAATTTTTTAATATTAAAACTCATTAAAATTAGACATTTAGGTGGTCCATACCACATAAAAATTATGAAAATTTTATATTTATTAGGAAATCTTATCATGGCTCACTTTTTGTAATTACTTTTATTCTTTTTTATAGTTAAAAGTATACATTTAATACTTTAGATAATAAATATAATATATGTCGCTCATTATCCAAAAGTGATTTCAGCTGTTAAAGTGCTACGTCATAGTTTTCCATGATTTTTATTTGCTTAAATATCCGATTTTTATTAGTACTATAATTAATAGTATTTAAAGTATTTTATTAGATTGATGCAAACAAATGAGCAGTGCCCACGCAAGGGTACGATCCGTTTCTCTCGTCGAAGCAGCCCCCTACCCTAAGCAATCTGGTGTCCTTCTCTACTTGTTATTAAAACAACTAAATAGGCACTGAACCATGAAACAATGTTTTTTTTCTCCCCATCAAAGGCTCAGGAATTGAATGTTTTTGAAAGATGTAATCACTCATGCAAAATGCAGAAGTAGCTTCTTGAACACCCAAAGGTGGTCAGTTTCTCTTGTTGGTTGAAACTTGAAACCATCTTTGGAGAGAGTTTAGCTGGGCTTATATTCTCCTCAAATTGGGTTGCTAAATCTTCTTTCTTTGAACCTTCTCTCTCTAACACAACCCCAACTGTTGGCTCCTATCCTAAGACAGATAGATGCATGGCATTTGGCATGCCTATTGTATGAAAGTTGTGAATCGATTGGTTAAGCAAGGGATTTCATGTTCATACATAATTACATGCAGCTCTAAATTACATGATCCGTTCATGCATTTTGAATTTTCACCTAGCTCTATTTATCTTGTTCACTTTTAAACGACAGAAAAAATCATAAGTCATTTTATAGTTCGAAGAAGGATTTTTACTATCATTTCAGAGGCTCCAAAGAGAGGCTGGCAGGCCAAAGTTGGTTTTTTCCTTCCTGTCTTCTTCATCTTCTTCTTTCTTCTAAATTTTGAATCTTTTTGTTCTTTTGCATACAGAATGAAAAACGTTATTCTCTCTTACTTGGTGCATTATCATTTAAACACCTGTCTACATTCATGTCATTAAGTAGTTACTCTTACTTTGAGCCTTATATTATCATTATAGCATTACTAATTAGTAGGTAGAATACACGTTAAAGTAAATGCCGAAGGTGCTGTGGAATGCACCTGAATAGGGATTTTTTTAGCACGATTTGAATCCTATTATGCATCGCTGTGTTAAATGAGACAATAAATGTCAATCGAAATTCTTTGGGTTTAAAATATTTTGAAAAAAAAAAAATCACTCTTGTTTAAATTGGGGTTTAAAAGAAGCTAAAACTTGGATATAGTATTTAGATGTTACAAAATTTCATTGTAAAATATTCGGATTAACATGTTTGTTTGCCAATTATAATTTTTTATTAGTTGGATATTTAAATTTTTTATATTTTTGTTTGTCATATAGGGTACCTACTTAATGTATCATCATTTAATATATTAGAGGAAATTGAAAAAACTAAAGAGAAAATAAAAAGAAAGAAAAAATAAAAAAGAGTTCTAATACTTGCATCACAGTGTAAAGCAACCTTATTTCAACCGTACAGAGTTTCAAAGGTCAGAGAAGATGCACTTGAGGTATTTAACCCATCTATAGTATTTTTAATATTAAGTTTTATTATGAAATTAAATATATAAAGTGATCATATTAAATAAAAAGAAAAAAATAAAGTATTTAATGATTGATCATTCAACCTATACAAATGCAGATAAAATTTTTATTTCTCACTTATCTATTTAGAAAACATGTATTTAAGGACTTAAATGATATTTTAATACAATATGAATTTAAGTAACTTTTGAATTAGCATTTTTAATACATTATGAATTTAAATGAAATAAATTTATATTCATTTAAATAATTTTATATCCATTTAGCTTTTGATATAATTTTTATATATAAGAATATAATTTAATACAATATTAACAAATGATTACTCAAAGTGGTAGTTTCTTTTGTAAATATGAAATGAAAGTGCCCTTTGATTGATTGTTGTAAGGAGTTAATTTTTAACAATATTCAAGCAATTTTCAGCTTGGCTTGGCTTACTAATATTATTATGTCATGAAAAATATAATGATTCTATTTTTTTTCAATTTCGTAAAGGTTAGGGGTGATTTGAGTGTTGCTCTTGTAGTTTCATGAAATATCATATTCTCTCTAA
>JAYJMB010002539.1:0-15165 GCA_036873735.1 Pouteria campechiana
CAAGAGTCTAGGGATCTGATTTCACCACTCAATGATATCTTATGTTGTTGGGATTTTGGATTCAATTCATTATCTTGGGTTTGTTCCATATAATATATGATTGTTGCCTTTAGGCGTCGGGGTTTAAATCAAGTATTTTCTCTTGTTTCAATTATCTATAGCATGTAGTGTAATTGAGGTTCAAAACTCATGAAGATTAGATGAACTTAATGAATCAAGTAGAATAGTTTAGTATATGGCATCTACCTTAACCATCTACTCATTCATTCAAGAGAGCTCTTAGAACATGGTTTAGCATATGATGTCTACCTTAACCATGTTTTTTTAGTCAATCAATTCTAATTCATAAAATATGTTATCAAGCAATTAAACAAATCAGATGACTGCATTAAAAATAATTAATGAAATAAGAGAAAATTGAATTAATAAACCAAGAATCCCAATTAACAAAAAATAGCAATGAGGGCTACATCTTTGCCTCAGAAAAAGAATATTAGTTCATGCTAAAAATAGAAAAAAAATTCTTCAAAATATGCATGTTGTAGAACTTGAAATCTCTCCCTTGCTCACTTACAGAACTTCTCTCCCAAAAACTCTTTGCATCGAACTCTCTACCTACAACTCTTTGTGTTTCTCTATTCTAGATGTCCTTAAATAACTCAAACAGAAGGGTTTTAGAAAACTCCTTCATGAATTGCAATTCCTCTACACATAAAGATCTTCTACTAAGAATAACTCAACCTTTCCATACGAAAAGATACCTTCAATGCGTAAAAAAGGGAATTTCAAAATAAATTGAGTTGTTGTATGTCCTAGTTTCCAAAGATAACTTTTGAAAATTGCATCACCCTTAAACCTAGTAATCAGCCTTTGAATATAACTCAACAATTTAATGTCTCTGACTTCTATAGATTATAGTAACACTTATGCAGAAAAATTAGCTTCCAAAGATAACTCAAATAGCTGAGTATGTGGCACTAATTGCTGAAAACACTTTAAACGCACTTCTAATCATAGTTTAGAATTCAAAAGCACATTCATCATGTCTAATATTCCCATGTTTTGCACTTCTATTTCAACAATCAGGATCTATTTCACACTTCTGCATCATTCTAAGTTTTTTTTCACATTATCTAAAATTTTTATATTTATTCGAAGTTAGTTTCCACATTGTTAGAAATTTTCATATTTGATGAGCTCATATTTTTTAATACCAAAATTCATATATTTTGTATCCTCAATTGATGTAATTTTATTAGTTCTGATTATATGTTGCACTTAATGGAGTTAGTTTCTGTTTCAAGTTTTAAAACAGTTGAAGATTACAAAAGGTGTCACTTTGATACCATTTTTGGTAAAGATTGAGATTAATTCAGAAAATCTAATAAACATATAAGTTGCATCCCTTCAAATTATTTTCCTATGCATCACGAATCATGTGATTCTGATATTGTATGAGAAAGATATGGCTAAAACAGTGGACATTATTCTAGGATATCGTGGGCAACAGAAAGCCGAGTTGTGGCTCCAGTTTAAGAGGCACTTGCATTCAGTGGATAGCAGAAAGATGAGTCGCGGCTTAGTGTATTTATTATGGTAAGAGGATATTTTTAGCAGTATGTGCATTGGACTAAGTCCAATTCAAAGTAATTTTCGACATTGATAAAAACTAATTTGGAAAAAGGGTTCAACATAAAAGTTATAGCCCTTTTAATTATCTTTCTAATTAATTAAGAATTACTTTATTTCGAATTCATATGATAAATTCATATGATAAAGTTATGGAAGTTTAATATTTTTATGCGCAAAATAACTTAAGGAATTCATATGGAGATGAAACAAAACCCTAAATTGGGTTATTTAAAGGGTATTTAACACAAAAATGAAGGGACTAGGAGAGGAGAAAGTGGTAGCACACATCTTTGGAGGAGAATTCTATAAGGGAGCAAGAGGGAGATTTTAAGTTCTGTAACATGAGTATTTTGAATATTTTTTTTCTTATTTTTAGCATAAACTAAATTTCTTTCTCTAGGGAAATGATATATCCGTCCTTGATATTCTTTGTTAACATGGATAGTTGATTTATTAATTCAATATCATCTTATTTCATTCATTATGTTAAATACAATCATCTAATTTATCTAATTCCTGATCACCAGTTTATCTAATTCCATTCAATGGATCACCAATTCCCAAATTTTTGGCAGAATATTTCCCTTAAAATGGGAAAATTATAGGAAAATGTTAAAACGCATAGGCCCAAGGGCGGGCCATTATAGAATGGTATCAGAGCCAAGTAGTTATCTGATACCAAGAGTGATAAGCCCAAATCATGATGGCATTGGTTAATGGTAGGAGATAGAAAATGACATGCTTAATATGAGTTGATAAACCCATAAGGACATGGGAGACTAATAGCTTAACGGTAATGTGAAGGTGTAAGGAAGGACAAAAAAGAAAAAAGAAAGGCATCTAAATGATAATGGTAAATTGCTGTGATAATAGATCACTATCACTATAATGAATCTGATAGTGTTGTGATAGCACAAAGTAGCATATGCTTATTGTGATCAGAATGGTGTAGTGGAAGCATGGTGGTGCCCATATGTGCACCGTACTAGAATGTTTGAATATTATTTTTGTTCAGTGTATTTGAAATTAAATGTTTGAATATTATGTCTTATAGTGAATGTGAAATGGAAATGATGAAGCTGTGATGGTTCATGATTTGGTGACGAAAATGTTTGTAATGGAATCGGTGGGTTCCTTAAGGAGAAAGGGTCCACACACTCTTACTGGTTGAAAGGGTCCACACACCCTTATTGGTTGATCGAGTGAATTGATTTGACATGGTGTGTTGTGGAATAAGCTCCAGATGTGTATTTGGGTGAATGGCTCATTGTATGTGTTTTGTTGAGTTACTCAAAATGAATGAATTATGTAATGAATTGTCTGCCATGAAATTTTTTTGTTGTTTAAGTAATTCTATGGATGTGACTGACTGTTGTAAATGATGGTTTGTCTGTATGTTGTAGAATATCTAATGGTATTCCAATTGTTTCTATCTTACTCGTATGAGTAAGATGAATTCTGTTCTAAACACTTTGATATGAAGGTATGCATACCACGATTGGTACTGTGATTAAACCGATGTTTCTTATATGATGAGAATGAATGAATTAATGGGATAGTTGAGATCCCATATGTATGAACGATGTTGATTATATTGCTTCATAAGCTGAATTGAGGATAATTTGTGCTTCCATGTAAATGCTTTGCAATGTGTATCTAGTTATCTATTTAATTAAAAGATGCTTGGTGCAGTATTTTATGACACATAGATAATAGGAAATGGATGACACACCTTTGGTGCCTGTGTCTTGCAGAGGGGGATGGATGACACACCTCTGATGCTCGTGCCTAGCAGAGATGGATGGGTGACATACTTCTGATGCCCATGTCTGGCAAAGGTGGATGGATAAGGATGTGCCTATGAGTGTGGTGGCCTGGACGGCTATATATGGATCCGCCATGATGGCGAAGAGGCCTAGATTGGCCTAGGGCTTGGCTGTGATGCCTGTATAGCCTGGTATGACCTAACATCCATATAGGGTAATGGCTTGGATTGGCCTAGGACTTGGCATCGATGCTTGGATAGCCCGGATATAATATGGAAGCCTGGATTGGCCTAGTGACCTAACACCCATATAGGGTGGAGGCCTGGATTAGCCTGATTACCAGACGGACTCACTTACTTCTTAAGGTGGATGGAGAACCTATGATCCCTGGAGCAAGGAGGGCGGGGTGTCACAGAGGGCAGCAATGGAGCTGTCATGGACTTAGCAGGCTTCATAACAGGGGGTGCAGGGAGGGACCAGAATACACTGAAGAGGTTTCTCATGGAGGTGTATCATGACGACATGGATGTGTTGTGTAGTTTTAATTTTTAGCATATTGTGAGATTGCATGCATTGGAGGTGAATATGATTTTCATGGGTTATTTGCAAATGCCTTGATGGTAAGGCTGATTGTGATAATTTATTATTTATAAGTATGTACTTGTGTATAATCATGTATTACAAAATTGATGTATAAGTCCCATGTTTGGGTGATTTTGAAGTCATGTATACATATAGCAATGCTAAGCAAAGTTGTTTAGCTTTGATAGGTAATGTGTGCAATTATGTTGAGTAAGGTAGAAGAGTAATGTTGACTTGATTGAAAGCATACAGATCTGGAATTGTACAAATGTTATTACTAGTAAAATTAAATATTTCTTGAGTGATCATGGTATACGATCAAACATATACAAATTGCTTTGTATATCATGTGTATACAGATTCGCAAGCTGTGAAATGATTTGAATGAATGGGTATGAAAACTTAAGAATATAACTAGAACTGAACGATGAAACTTTTTGTAAGGGGGTAGTTTGTAATACCTGAGGTGTTGAAAATGGGGGTAAGAAAATTTATTTTTTAGATTATTGATGACTTGAGGTGAAGGAAATTAATTTTGAAATAAAATTATGCAAGTGTATATAAAGTGAGTGTGAAATTAATGTAACTAGACTAAATATATATGTGTGTGTGCGCAGTTACATGATTTGATTCTAAGATATTTGAGATATATTATGGGGCATTTTAATTATATATTAAAGGGAAAAAGGTATGGCAAGATGTATAAAAAAAGGAAAAGAATGGAGAAAAAGGGGAAGAGTATGTTAAAAAGAAACTATCTATTAAAATGGTGTCACTTATACCCAATGTTGGGCCTATAATTTGGATGATTTATAAAATGTAATCAACATGAAAGTTGTAGCCCTTGAAATTATCTATCCAAAGCAAAAATTGCATGATTTGGATATTGTATGAGGAAGTTATCCTTAATGCACCAAAACTACTCCTGGTGGATAATTAAGAACAAAAATGATGGGATTAACTTGATAAATTTAAAAATTTATGTATTAATTATGCAAAATAATTTTTAAAAATTTGCATGGAAGACCCAATAAGATAAATAAAGTTGCATAATGTAGAATTTGTGAATGGTTTATTGATTTCTGTGTGATATTTGAGGCTTAATTATCAAATTGGTGAGTAATGGCCCATAATTTGATTAAAGCATGAAAATTATGATTTAAATATTATTATTACTATTTTTTAGGGATAATTAAAGAAAATGTTGATCATATTTAATTGATGGAGTAAATGGCAATTGACCATATGCAAATGTGAAATTAATGGTTGTAATGGGGCAACATGAGCATATTATGGGCGTGCACTAGTGGAGTGCCCAAAGTAAGAAAGGTTAAAATACTCCATCTTCCTCTCCTCTAGAATTCGTTACCCCCTTTCTTCCCCATGCCCTAGCCCTTGATGCAGCCCCTTTATGTCCCATTTGAATGCCCAATTTCAATGAAGAATTTCTATTTTTCACGTGTAATCTTCAACATGCAATAAGGGAGTAATTTGTCTTCTGTTTGGACATGAATCAAGAGGGATTATCCTTGTTTTTGTCAAAAGGTTGCCTAACTTGCATTTAGTCATGGAAGTGGTGCAGAGATTGAGTTGGGAGCTTCATTTTATGGTTACGGTAAGTGTTTTCCTTTAATGCATTTCAAATTTTGGTTTGCTAGGGTTTGGTATGCAAATGTGGATTGTTTGGGGGATGAATTTCATTGGATTTTCATAGGGGAGATGAAGGTGGTGTTGATTGTAGCAATTTGTAGTGGATTTGGGCATGAAATCCTGGTTGTGTTACTATCCATGAAGTAGACAACAACCTATGGGCACATTGGAAAGGAAATTTCATAGATGATGGTAATGGCCAACGAATTTGCTGGATTTGGGATATATTTAATTAATTTATGATGCTATGATAATGTTAATTGTGTTAAAAACAAGTTATGTGTTGATGAAAATACATGAGACACATTACATATTGCTAAAATTTGTAATCTAGGTCATGCACCTTAGATGTTCGATGACTTGTTTCATAGTGGATGTTTGGATAGTGAATTGTTTGAATTGGCGGCTTAATTAGCACATTTTTAAGGTAATTCAAATGTTAATCATATTGTATAATGGATGTATATTGCTGGAACTTCATAAACCCTAATGTATATTGCTGAAATCTCATTATGAAAAACATGTCTATAAATTGTTTGATGAATTGTTTCAATGAGGGACAAAGTAGAAATGGTTGATTTGGTTGCAACCCAAATTGGCTATTAATTGGACATTAAAGTAGAGTTTTAAGTGAGTGAAATGAATAATTAAGAAATGGTTAAAAGTGGTACATTGGAGTGCAATTTCTACATTTGAAATGCATTAGAAAACAACTCTTTAACAAGGGCTGCTATATGGGGAAATTTTTGTATGTCATTGTGGTGGTTAATTGGTTTGAATTAGTGCATGAAATGGAAGAGAAAGTAGTAAGGTTAATGCCCTTGAAGTCCTATTGAATTCCATGTTAAAATGAAGTTTAAGCCCCCTCCTTAAAATGACTTGAAATGAGTAATGAATTGCACTAGAACAAATGTGTGGACTAGGCAATTGTATAATGAGATAAGAATACACCTTATATAAGATGATTCATTGGGTTTCACTCATTTTATAAATCAAGTAGGATTTTCTATTTGAGATATGTATGAATTTCAATTGTGATATGTGTATGTATGTAGGATCCATTGGACAATTGCTTGAGAGCCAAATGGTCGATTTTAAGGTTGAGTTGAGGAGTTATGGAACTATTCTCCATTGAGGTAAGTAGGCATGATTTTTGCTGAATGTATTGATGGGGATAGTAGTTATCCCATTATTTGAATCTGAGCATGTATGTATGACTGGGGATAATGGATATCCCATAATTATGCATTAAATGGTTTTTTTATTGTAGTATGTGGTTGTGGGATATTTGGATGGATAGGGATAGCAGATATCCCTTTATGTTGTATGATTAGTAAATTATTTATTATATGCATATGAGATTGCTTGGGATAAAAAGTATCTCATGTGTTTATGCTACTTATTCTTGTGTATGGATGTTTAAATGAATGGGATAGAGAATATCCCAAGTTTACACTGGATGGAATAGATGAGATGAGTATATTCCATGATTGTGTGTGATGTGAGGTGCCTAGATGGCACGTTGATGGTTATGCTTGTATAAGCCTGAAAGGCATAGATTGTGGTATGGGAATTAGGAGGACTTGAGCCTCATGAGTATATATTCATGGTGTGATTATATTATCATATTTTATTCATGTTCTAGTTTAGAATAGGTGGTTTATGATTAATTATTGTCTACTAATGTGCCTACTTACTGAGTTCACCTGGCAAGTTAGGTAAAGAATCTCAATAGTGGGTTGAGCTTGTTGGCAAGAATTGAAGATATTTTCATCATCTTATATTAACTTGGGATTGAAATCCCTTCATATATATGTATTTCAAAATTTAATTAGATTTTTGTAATGAGATATATTGATATTTAAGAAAATCAAAATGATGTATATTATATAGTATTGGCATGTCATAGTGATGAAATTATGAATGGATTTGTGTGATTATCATCACGATTCAGTCTTTATCTTGGGCACGCAACTGTGAGTATGGGTATGGGTGTGAGTATTTTAGGTAGAATTATTCTTATTTTATAATTATTGAATGTCAAATTTTGTATGATTAAATTGATTGCATAGGTTTCAATCCTAATATTTTGGGGGAGATTTTGTTGGATATTTGGCAGAATATTTTCCTTAAAATGGAGAAATTATAGGGAAATGTTAAAACCCATAGGCCTGAGGGCAAGGTGTTACAACTATACTAATATACACTTATGCACTTGTGAGTAATTATAATTTTACCATTAGTATTTGTCCAAAATTAGTTCACATTTGTCCGAAGTTAGTTTCTGCACTGAGTTTTGAACAAAGTAGTTCTAGAGCAGTTTTAGTATTTTGATCATAAATTTCTTGTAAAAACTCAAAATTAGACAATTCTTAATGTGTTTTACAGATAATTTTAAAGGTTAAAACTTTCATGTTTATCACATTTTCTGAATCATCCTCCATCTATGAGTCATCTGGCCTCAAATTGACACCTTTTGACAATGTCCACCATTGTTATTATTTCGGATGAACTGAAGTTTCGAACGAAGTTTCAGCTATTGGAGACAATTGAAGTATTTGAGCCATAAATTTCTCATATGAACTTGGAATCATGTGATTCTTGATTTGTTAAAAAGATAATTAACAAGGGATACAACATTTGTGATAAACACTTTTGACAAATTAGTGTGAATATGTACCAGAAATTGCTTCAAAGTTACACCTTTGTCATGTTTTGTTGCTTTCGACAAGTTTTGACATTTGAAACAGCAATTAACTTCGTTTAGTGTAATACTCAAATGTTAATATGAACCCATAAAATCACACCAAAAGAGGATCTATAATATGTGAATGTAGGTAAAAAAAAATATGATGAATTATGAGCTTTTCAGCTATTCATCCTCAGGTAGATAATGTCTAATGATTTGATCCAAAAAAGTTTAAAGAAAATTGGATCATCCCAGAAGTAATATTTTGCTAATGACAATAATCACCTCCTTCCCTCGATAAACCTTTCAATCATATTAGAAAAAATAGACACCTTAATCCTTTAAAAGGTTGCAAGGGTATTGCATAAACCAAAAGGCATTCTCTTATAAACAAAAGTTCCTAACAGGCAAGTAAATGTTGTCTTTTCTTGGTCTACTAGAGCTATAGAAACCAGATTGTATTTTTGAGTAAGCTAAACAGATCACTAGAATAGTTTATCTAGCCCACTCTAATACCACTAGTAGAATCCTATAGTATGGCTTAACCCAAGAGGGAAGGAGTAAATTGGGTATATAAAAATTCATTACTTAAGCCCTATTGGACCATTTCCTTCTTTTTGTGCTTGTATGTGGTGTGGTGTAAAGTGAATGATAAAATAGTAAAGTGCACAAAAAAATAAAGCAAATAAACAAACACACACAAATAATACAATTTTACATAATGGCTCGAGAACCCTATTCCTACATCTACTCTTCCAACAGTACACACTCATTGTGCCTTAGGTTCTACTATATCTTATATAATAAAAATACAATAGTGCTCTCAGCACTCTTCTAGATTCCAGCTCTAGGGGGTATAAACAAGTATTCTCAATACTCTTATAGATTCCAGCTCCAAGGGGCATAAACTAGTGTTTCCAACACTCTTCCTAATTCCAGCTCCGAGAGGCATAAACATAGTGCTCCTAAAACTTTTCTAATTTTCACAAGCTCACCAGGAAACTCACTATTTTAGGAGATCACCAGCAAACTTGTTGGTTTTTCAGAGCTTAACAATAACTCATACAATGTGGTTTTCTAGAGCTTACTACAAACTCACTAGTTTTAAGTTTAACCAAAAACTAATACGCATTTAAGCATAAGGGAAAATGAGATCTTTTATAGTACTAGCAATACAAAAATATCTTCCCAAAATGTAAACTCAATAGCCATAAAGATATGCAGATTGAAGTTCATAAAAGATATAACAATTTAAGCTCTTGCAATGGGTGGAAGGATTTGCATAAGGTTAAGTTCATTTAAAATGTCTACCTTCACCAATTTGAATCATTCCACCTTTTCTCCTTAAATAGCTTCTTCATAATTTTGACATTGGAGAAGATGGGTTTCGTTAAATGCAAAAACAAAAGTAGCAATGAATGAAGAAGACCATTAAGATTTTTGCCATTGGAGTGCATGCCTTTCTGATTTGTTTCGAGATACTACATCGTTGTTCTTTTACAGAAAAGAAGATAAGCTATTGCTAAAATATCTTTTCTCATTTTGACTTGACAAAGCTAGAAAACTTGCAGCGCCGCTTATTGCTAGAAATGGTGACTTAAACAAGTTTGCATAATGAAAGCACAAATGCAAATATCATTTATATGCAAGTCACATAAATCAATTTTCCTCTGATAGATCACAGCCTCTCTCTGTCTGCATTTGTCTGTCATAAGTTATAGATGAATTCCTTCATGAGATTTGTCTGTCATAAGTTATAGATAAATTCCTCAATGAGATTTGTCTATCAGTTGATCCTTTGTGAGTGTGATTTATTTTTTGTAAATAATAGAAGAACTTTGGCATCATAGATGAGGTCAAACTAATTGAAAGACAAACTTTGCTTTGTCTGCTCAAACAAATGAAGAGTGATGTTCTTCTTTTGCTCCCCATTAATCTATTGTAAGTGACAGATGAACTTTACTTTGTCTTGGATGAATTAGGCTCTGCACTTCATCTATTGGTTTATCTATAGTAAGTTGTAAACTACTTTTCCTTTGCATTGAAGTTCACTTGTCCAAGCAGCTACTTTATCTGTGCAGGTTCTTCTATGCTCACTGTGTAGCTTCTACTTCATCTTCCACTTTGTCTGTAGTAAGTAATAAACAAATTTGATCTGCAGATGAAGTCGAATTCCTCATTTGTTCTGCAACTAATGAAGTTCATCTCTACAACTTCCTTGTTAATTCTTTTTTTATTTGTTTGTCTTTGCTCAGGTAAAGTTGCTTCTACTTTGTCTTTACACTTTCTTATCTTTAGATGAATTCATTTATCTGACTTTGTTTGTTAGACAAAGTTTCTTTCCTTTGTGCATACTTGTTTAGGTGGCCATTCCTTTATCATTCTTCTTTCTTCATTTGTCTAATTTTCTAATGAGGTTGCTCCTTCTTACTTTGTCTCAAACAAACTCTAGCTAATGGATGGTCTGCAGTTTAAACTCTCTGACCTTGGCTTCGTCTTCAGCTTTTTTTGTCATTTGCATTTGTCTGTTGAAGTTTCTCTTCGGATTTAATAGAGAAAGCAAGCTCCTTATAGCTCATCTTTGAAGACTTATTTTCTTTTTGATCCTCAATTGTTTAATCCCTTTGGAACATAGTAGATAGTTATGGTAGTTGGTTGCAGACGATTATGATCCTGCATTTAAAAGTTTTATGCACTTACTACATTGTTCGAATTATATAATCATACTGTATATTTCCTCTTGTAATGTGAATGCATTGTGGAGTAGGAATAATATACATCTTCATTCATGCACTTAATATGATATTTCAATAAAGCTTAGTGCAAAATATATAGTTCAACATATTAAAATGATAACTAAGATTAAGCACACCATGAGAGAAAAACGTATGCTTGCAAAATCAGACATGCATGATTATGTATATTTTTCACATTATCAATTAACATTTATCAAATCATAATTATATAAATGATTGTTAATGATTTAAGCACACATATTATTTTATCTTAATACAATTTTTGGTATCATCAAAATCATATATAATAATCCTGACAATCTCCCCCTTTTTGATAACAAAACTTTAAAGACTTGTGATTATAATTTGTAATCTCCCCCTGAATAGTTGACTTATATAATCTTCTAGGATTCGATCCTTTTGTCACTCTCCCCCCTTTTGTCAAAGTCAAAAAGTTTGTTGAGGGCAATAGTTAGATCTTTCTCACAAATTTATATTTTCTATCCCTATCTTGTTGAGCCCTAAATATTGTTCTCTCTCCCCTATCATCTAGAGCCTTTATATATATATCAGCATATGATATTCTCTTCCCTTGTCTCTTATAATTATCATACAGTTCTCTCTCCCCTTTTTTAGTTCAAACTCATTTTTGGTTCCCTGAGAATATTTTGTTACATCCTTGGTGAGGTTTGATACTCCTAACTCATAATCTCGTATGTATTTTCTATTTTTAGCTTCTCCCCCTTAATTTTGTGTTAAGCATAGCATAATCATTACATGGGATGATCAATGTAAAGACCAGATTCATATCAATGATAATGTTCAACAATTGAAATATCCAAGTAGCTTTTAAGCACGTGTATAATAAATTTTTATCAATATAAGAGGCCAATTTATATGAAGGACAACATTCAAACATTGGATAATTAAGAATGTATTATTTATCAAAATCTGATTATTTCACATTAGGACACCAAAGTAATATTCAAAAATAATTTCATGTAAATACGATGATAATGCATGGTTTTAACTTGATAGGTTCACTGATTGTTCTTGTTTTTAATGTGCATCTTCTCTTTTTTTTTAACAGCTAGCTATCATTATTATCAAGAGAGACAGTTGGAAGTATCAATGGCAAAGTTAACAGGTTGCTTAGGAATTGGTGAAACTCTTCACATTCTCTTTCTCGTATAGAAGGGTTAGGAAAGACACAACTTTTCAGGTCATATTAGAGCAGTCATGGTGTCATCGAGTTCTTCTTCAAGGCATATTCAAGGTGAAGATGACAATGAAAATTTCAAGACTATAGAGAGGATTTTGTTTATTCAAGACAAAATCAAGTAGTTAAAAGAAGATTTGTCTTCCATTAGGAGTAATACTGCTCATTTTGAGCATGTCTTGACCAAGACCTCTATGGCTTATATGGAAGCCATAGATCGCATTAAACACTTGGAGACAGAGTTGGCCAATGCTCATCAAAGGTTTGACAAATTGGAGACAATTGTTAATATTTTATCCAAATAAACAATTTTATTTTCTTTTGTATCTTTTAATGGTTTGAATCTTTTAGATGTAATATTTTCACTATTTATATTTAAGTTTTTATTCTCAATAATTTTTATTTTTTTATCCTTTCAAAGTTTTATGATTAGTGAGTTATGTTTTATGTTTCATAAGAGCATTTTTATACTGATTCAAACATTGGATATGTGATTTAAAGTATGTGAACAGTTTTTAAGCATAGTTTATTTATCATAAATCAAGAGTGAAAATGTATGATCATATTGAGTCCTGTTTGGTCTCTAAGGTACAAGTATCTAATCCTTGTTTGTGCTGTCAATGTATCTCTCCTATTACTTTTAACATGAAGATAGTTACTGAAATTTGAGTCATAGAGTTAATGCATCTCTTGGGAATAGGTTGTGACCCTACGTATTCTCTATTTCATCTATATTAGATGATACTTAGTTGAATAGATGATATACGAAGTTTAGAAGTGGACAAAGATGGAGCAAGATAGCACTGAGGGGAATAACTAGATTTTCTTTCTAAAAGAAGAAGTGAAGTATAACACTTGGTAGTGTTAAATTATAGATTATTATTAAAAAGTTATGATTTTGAATTTTATACAATGAGTAAAATTGAAATTTTAATTTAGAGTAGGAAAATTTGTGAAATTCAATATAAAATGGTGCATGCTGAATTTAATATGCAAATGTGAAAATAATGTTATGATAAAATTACAATTGATAAACCCAAATGTTGGGTATTTGATGATTAATTAATGAGAAAAATTATAATTTTAATGCATGAGTAAATGCATGAGAAGTTTAGAAAATTTTTTGACATGATGCATAATTTAAGATGGAAATTAATTTATATATGTTTTAATAATTCATGATGTCATTTTAATTATGTAAGGAAACTATTACATTTTATAGGTACAATTTATGTCGTAAAATTATATGAAAATTAGTGGAAAGGAATGAAATTAAATAAAGGAAAGATTGAGAAAAACTTAAAACTGTATAACTGTATTTTAAGAAAATGTTGAATTTGGAAAATGGGTCATTTGTGTTCAATTTATTTTGACATAGACAATGGATGAATTAGTATAAATGTTCAACATAAAAGTTGTAGATCTTGAAATTATCTTTCTAACGAATCAAGAATCACATAATTTCAATATCGGCAAAGAAATTATGATCAAAACAGCAAGACTATTTTAAACTGCTAAAAAGTAATGGTGTGAATTATTGGGCCACTTTAATTAATTTTTTTGACATATTTGTGGGATGATTTAGAAAATGTTGTTAACATAAAAGTTGTAGGTATTGAAATTATATTTTCAATTATTTCATTTGGATATTATATGAAAAAGATATGCTCCAATTACTAAGGTTGTATCTGGTAAAAATTAAGGACGAGATTAAATAGAGTTGTGCTTGCATAGTGTAGCATATCCTTGTAGAGCACTAAGTCTAAACCTAAATAACCCTAAGCAAGAGATGTCCCCACCCCATTTTCTCCCTCTCTTCTCATGCCTAACTAGGGAGAACAAGCAAGCCATTTCTCCCATGCCCCATCTTCCATCAAATCCATCAAATCCCAACGAAATTGCTTGGGAAAAATTCCCCAACAAAGGAGAGATCATTTCCACCCCATTTTTATCCTTTGGGATGTTATTACTCAACAAGAAGTTGCTGATATGTGAAAGACCTTGCTGATTTGAGAGGAGAATTGAAGGAAGAGCTTGATTTCATCAAAAGACTGAAGGTAAGCTCATTTCCCCAGCTCAATTTTTGGTATATGCATGATTAGGCCATTTTGTTGATCATTTGGGGATGATTAGGGATGAGAACCTTGCTGAAATTTTAGGAAAAAGATGAGGGAATGGATTTGGGCATGATTAAAGGCCCATATTGCTATCCACTTTTGTGGACAGCAAGAATGACGTGATGGAGGGTAGAGATGCATGATTTGGACAGTGATTTGGGTGTCATAATCTGTTCAAATGAATTTGGTTATCAAGGGATGATAATTTTTGACTATTTGATGCTAATTTATGATGGTTTGTAGGTTAATATTGATCGAAAATTTTCATATTGAACATATGCATCTTATATGTTTGCTTAAATGTCAAAAAGAGAAGTTGTGACATAAAGCCTTAAAACACCAACTGTTTGACATGATAAGGTATAATAATATGTTTAAAGGTGATTAATCATTAAATAATGGTTAATTTTATGCTCAAGAATATTTTAGTGAAGATGGAAAAATTAAATTTCAAGCATGTATGCTCCAGATGTTTGTTGAGGTGCAAGATGTATGTTGAAATGCAAGAATGGACTATTTGCGACATGAACTTAAATTACACAATCTATTTGGGCATTAATCCTTGTTAATTAGTGATCAAATGGTGTTTTCATAATGCTAATTAGGTTAGAGGTTAGTTAGAATAGATGGAAATTAAGCTTCAAGTCATGTCTACAACTTGTTTGTGGAAAAGTTTAAGTGAGGGTTGTTTCAGAATACAATGATGCAAGGGTTGTTTTAAATTAATTTTTGTGGCCAAATTAGCATGATTATGATGTAATTATGGTGATGATTA
>JAYJMB010002540.1:0-15164 GCA_036873735.1 Pouteria campechiana
GGAAACCACCCCCGTCCCCCTCCTCCACCCCCACTTCTCTCTCCCTCTCTGTCTCCAATCGCCAGCTCCAATGCCAATGGTAGCCATCGACAATAGTAGTGTCCCTCCAGCTCCGGTGTCCTCCACTTCTAGCTTCACATCTTCAATTTTCAGCTCTAGTGTCTCCATTGCCGATAGCAGTAGCTCTAGCGTCTCCAATGTCCCTTCCAGCTCCGACGTCTGTGTCTTCTTTAGCTCCGGCATCTCAACTAGATTCTCACATCTTCTCTACAATGCCCTACAAATGGCTGAATGAAATGAAGAGGGGTGAGAGGGTCCATTCGGTAGCTGTCATTGATGAGTTCGCCTTTACCTGTGCACTAATGATGGAAAAATTGGCTTTGCTACTCCAGATTCAGCAAGTGTTTATTTGACTTGATTCCCCAGGTTGATGCCCACATCATAATGAGATTTGGTTTACCCAAAATTTCTTTTTTAAACCTTTATCTCCAATTTGTTCATGATGGAGGAAATTGTAGAGGGCCTAAATTGGCAATTAGATTATTCATACCATTTCAGCTCATCATTCTTGCTTTGAAACTACCTAATTCTGATTCCTGAAGTGTTGCATTCCAATTTAGATACACTTTCAAAGCAAAAACCAGTGTTGAGATTATCTTGTTAAAGCCTTGGAAGCTGATTTTGGCACCTTTTGTTCATTGGAGCTTTCTTTTAAATAAGTGTCTGCTTTGATATTTGTGGTAAAATTTTGAATGAGTTGAGAGTGGAAGGTAGCTAATTAATGAAATTTGAACACTTTATGTCACAATTGTAGACCGATATCAATAGCTCTAACCTTAGCAGTGTCTACCAAAATTGCTTCAGCACTGCAACATAACTGAAAAACAACAAGTGCTTTATCATAAATTTAGAATTCCTACAATTTGCTATTTGCATAAAGCTTCTTAAGCCTGAATACTATCATTGCTCATAAGCGATGATATTAATATCTGCTCAGGTTTTGACACTTATCCATCAAATCTATAAAGGTACTTGGTGGGCTTCCCAAGGTATCACACTTTATGAAGACCTCCTTGGCTTGGCTAGTTCTCCATGTCATGTCCACTTCATAGATTCAAACTTGATAATTCCTCACATTATTAATATTTTTTATTTTTAAAGTTATTAAGACTTTATGACATCATCATTATATTATGATGACGTCATGATTTAAACCGGTTTAATTGAACTGTCTTACCGGCTTGAACCAAATTAGCTTATTGGCCAGTTCAATTACCAGTTGGGTTCTAGTAACATTGATGAGGATCAAGTCATAGATCAGTTTAGCTTTTCAAGTATCTACCCTATGCCTATGCAAAGAAAGCTTGTTGTCCATCTATTGAATTTTTTATTAAATAAAAAGTCAACTACGTCTTAGCTAGACACAGTCATTCCAAATTATAAAAAAATATTAATCATGAATTGAAAAGTTTACCTATCCTTAAACTAGTTGGTGAGGTAGCTTCCAACGATGATGTTAATAGGAAGAATTGTTAGCCCCAAATAGTGAAGGAAAATTGCCATGGAACTAGTCGACCAATTAAAATAGAAAGTAGTGATGACATTTGATTCAAAAAAGCAAAACCATCATAGCATCTTTGAGCATGAAGTAAATCAGTAATTGGACTTGGAGGTTATTGAAAATAATAAACAAATATGAAAGGTCAGCAAAAATTTGAAACTAGGAACTCAGCTCCAGATAAGAAATATTTCAGAAAAATATTTTTGACAACAAAATTGGAATTTGTATTGGTTAATGGAATGATGTCAATGCAATTAGTGCTGCGTGTTTCCAAAGATTTACATAATACACAGTGTTAAAATGTACATGAATATTATATTTTCAGTTCACAACAAAAATGGCAACATCACCAATTTTTTTGATGACCGAAGAAAATTTGATGACCGAAGAAAAGGATAGCCAGAAACATAATGTGGACAATCTCGTGCTGTTTAATAAAGATATACCCTACATGGACAATATCACCCCTTTTCAGTTGGTGTCAGCAATCTGTACGCTGCTGCAATTGAAGTGGCAGGTTCGTTTGAATCTTCTGTAGTCTCTTCACGGCCTTCATATTCTTCGTCTCTATCTTCATCATTTTGCTTCTCTTCTTAGCCTAAGTGCAAAGGTTGGCTCAGGGCTTTTCACAACTCTGCACTCTTGATTGATCCTATCACCAGAAGAAAGCAAAAACCCACTACAGATGAGGATTGTAATTTGTTCAGAAACATTGCATTATTCAATAAATGGGAAATGAGAAACATAAGGAAACAAATGGTAGAACATTGTGACTAGGAAAAGATTTTACTCAATCCAATTATGATTCTAGCATTTCTCCAGAAATGTGTGGTCGGATGTTATTGGCAAATGTTTTATAATCAGTTTCCCTCAAAAAACCTTCTTTCACTAGGGCTCTTGGATTCTTACATTGACAACACTCAAAAGCCAATGTGGTACCACCTTGTGCTAATTACAAGAGGAGTTTCAATTTATGATTTACTTCTGAGGGTTTCCTTTTCTTTGGGCCCTAGCCTAGTCTCTACCATCTGTAGTTATCAACGACTCTAGTCTGCATTGCGCCTGGAGTGTATCTGAACATATATGTATTCATAGGAACATGTATGAATATTCCTTCGTGATCACAGATGGCATTGCAAGTGTTTTCTAGAGCCAATCGGGGTCTTACAATGGAGCTATGTCATCCAGGCTTAGTGTATTTATATTCACTAACTTTAGACCAAATAGCTCAATGTGGCAAGAATAAGCAGGCTGCCTACGATTCAAGAACAATCCCTCATGTGTGTAGATAGTACCTGCAGGATTGGGTGGCCACTATTACCATGGTGCATCCATTCCGGGTTGCCGTCGGAAAGCAGTATACTCCTGAGTAGATGTTCGACTACACACCTATGGATCATCGATTTTAACAGGCTGAGTGATAGAACAAGGAGACCTTGATCAAAGAACTCTTGATACCAGCTAAAGGGAAATACTAGACAGTGTAGGTATAGGAACAGATTCATGCATTACATATGGGTGTAATGCGTTCCAAGAAATCCAACGTAGACATGGGTACTTTGATGTCTCTTGCCCTTGACAATTGAATAAATAGTGAGAAAACAAACACTTCTGAACAATTGAAAAGCTGTAGGGATAATGAGTGGCTAGGTGATGGTTAAAATTCCCAAGAACATCGATAGTCATTAAGATTTGGCAATAAATTTATAAAGATAGTGGAGAATAGACGCATAGACATGCATAAATCTTTTTCCCAATACTTTACCTATAGGATATACACTAGCCTAAGAGTTTTTGCGTTGTACCTAAGTTGTCAAGTTTCCATTCTTCAAGAGAGTAAATATATATTATAAATTTCAAGCATTGTAAATAGGCAAGGCGCCATTTCACGAATCCAAAAGACAAGAAAAAATTACCCACATCTTGCCTTAGCCCTAGCCCAAGTAGTCTATAAACGAGGAACATGAATTTTATACTTAAATGAATATTTAAGGAGCAAAAACTGCCCTAAAAAGATAAGTATACTTGAGGGCAATGATCAAGTTCAAGCTTTGCACCCCTAATATTTTTCCATGTAGACGAGATTCACGTAAAAGCATTGGCGCTTAGTGCACAATCAATTATGGGGTGTCCGTATGTTAACCAAATAAAAAGGAATGTGTTTGTATGTTAATCAAATAACCCCGAAGCAAGCTATAAAAAGAGCTTTCCTTGATTTTTGTATGCTTTTGAATTTCTAAGGAGCACAAAAGACTCTAGAAAAGGTAAAAATGAGTACAAAGGGGAAAGGAACATGGTGTGCACCCATCATCTTTTTTTCCTAGAAAAATAAAGTACAATGTAACCCTGGACAATAGTTCTAAAAATTTATTAGCATTAATATATTAATTAAATAAATAAAATTCCCTAATTGGGTATATATATAGGGAAATGATTCAGTGTAGCTGGCGTTTTCACTGTGCGACTCTTTCATGGGCACTGCGAGTGAGGGAGGGAGAGAGAGTTGACTTTTGGATTCTGTCTCCCAGAAACCCAAAATAAGCGATACAGAGGAGGCTACGACATGGCTACGTCTAGTCTCCCTCACTCACAACTCTCTGCCGTCTTCCCGCCCTCTTTCGGCCGCCTAATTAAATATTGAGGATGGCTACTCAATTAATAAAATTCATATTAAATTATTTTATTTTTAGTGAAAATTCTATTATTTTTTGAGGCTTAAAATTTCCAAGCCTAGTTGAAAATTAGTGAAAATTTATATTTATATTTTTATTAGTAAAAATATTTTTATTATTTTTATTTCCTAGGCATAGTTGAAAATTAGTGAAAATTTTTATTTTTAGTTAAAATTTCATTATTTTTTATATAATTTACCCATTTTGATTGGCATATCGTCCTGGAATGGAATGAATGGATGGTAATTATATACCTGTAATTAGATCAAATTCACAGTGGACTACCAGATTAAAATCATAGATTAAAAATTTTAAATCCAACGCTGGGATATCTAACCATTTATTATTTTAATTCATCTCAAATTATGTTTCATGTCTAAAAACTTAGATTCTATGTCTTACTGTGAACTCTATGTTCAAAACATAGTAAAACCCTAACATAATCCATGTCCCAAATTATGCCCCATGTCAGAAAACCTAGATTCCATGTCTCACTGTGAACTCCATGTTTGAAACGTAGTAAAACCCTAACGTAAATAGGGAAATCTCTTCATCTTTTTGACTCTGTCTCCCAGACATAGAAAATGTGGTACGAAGGGTGTGCGACAGGGACTGCTTCAAGTATCCCTCACTCACAATGGTGTGCCATCTTCCCGCCTTATCTGCTTTTGCTCTTCCCCAACCGGAAATCAATTTCTCTTCTTCGATCTGCACCAGCTCCAGCATCTCCCATATCTATTTTTTAGGTCTTCTTCTGCACTTCTATTACCCCTAAATCCCCTGACTTGAAGTAGACTTTGAAAATCGGCCGATTCCTCCAAGTCTTATCCACAACTACAAAGAAGCTGCCCAACCTACTACTGTAACAAATGAGAAGTTTTTGAAGTAAGTCATATTCGTTCCACTCATTCATTATCGCCTCTGTCATTTTTTTTTTCTAAAAGTTGCATTAGTTTCACTTCAAGCCCATGTGCTTTTTGTTATTACTTCAAGTGAGATAGCTATTCAAGCTTCTCTAGATTGGAAATATTAGAACCACATAGCAGCTGTGTGATGAAATGTCTACTAGATTTAATTTATTTAAATTAAATAATTCTTCTTTTATTTAATTTCTATCCATGGATTTTATTATTGTAGTTTTCAATTGTAGATGGATTTGTGATTAGTAAAATAAATCCAACTTTACAAACTAAATGACTGTTCATTTGAATTTTTACATTGTGTATCATGTTTTGTAGTGATTAGTACATTTACTCAAGGATGATGTTATTATCTATATTGACGCAAGTTGTTTTAGGGTCATGGATTTACATGTAGATATTGTGAACGTAAATGATAGGGATGGAGCAGGTTTTCCTAATCCAAATGGATGGGGTGTCGAAATAGGCACTACAAAAGTCAATAATACTTATACAGTGGGCAGTGCTGTACAAAATTCATCGATAGGAAATTTTTGCTCAGAGCTCCTATTGATCTATCCCCAAAGATTGGCTAATAATTTGACAGTGAAAAAGATGCTTATTAGTTCTATAATGGTTATGCAAAACTATATGGGTTTAGTATTAGAAAGCGTTATGCAAAAAAGTTAGTTAATGGAGATATATGTGGTCAGGTTTTTAAATGCTCAAAAGAGAAATTATGAAAGGCCAAACCCATTGAAGTAGATTGCCTACTAGCTAACTTAAATTGTTCACATGAAGCTTCAAATGTTAAACCCACAGAAAAGAATAAGCAAAAGTATAAAGAAAGATGTCTCACCAGATTTAATTGCATAGTATTGCTTGGGGTTTTTAAACGTGGGGTTTGTGATAAGTGGGTTATTACAAGATTTGTACTTGAACATAGCCATGGTCTAGGATCACCTAATAAATCTCATTGCTTACAATCACATAGGAATTGCTAGATTGTCAAGTAGATATTGCAAAAGGATTGAATCAAGTTAGGTTTAGTGTAGCGAAGGTATTAGACTTTATGACTTGTGAGGCAGGTAGGTTGGAGAATTTTGGATTTTCATTGTTAGACTTTAGAAATGCTTGTAGAAGGCGATGTCAATCCAAGTTTAGTCGGGGGGGGGGGGGGGGGTGGTAGATGCCTTATTATAAAACTTTTAGAGTCAATCAAAAGTCGATCCTAAATTTAGTTTTCACTTAAAAGTGGATGGAGAAGGACATCTGACCTTATTTTTTGGGTTGATGGTGCAACCAAAATTGATTATAGGGCATTTGGTAATGTTGTGTGTTTTGACACGACGTATAAGACAAATGAATATGATATGCCATTTGGATTATTTGTTGGTGTTAAGCATCATAAGCAATCAATATTACTTAGGGCGGGATTACTTTTTGGCGAGACCACAACTAATTTTAAATGGTTATTCAAAGCTTAACTTGATATGATGGGAGGTGTAGCTCCTAAAGTAATAGTGACTGACCAAGATGTTTAATCTCAGGGCTGTAAGAGATGTATTCCCTCAAACCAACTATGTTTTTTACATATAACACTTGAGTAAAAAATTTAACAAAAAGATGGGTATTATGATCCATAATAATCCAACTTTTCACAAGATTTGGTCTAATTACATATACAAAAGTGAGACATCAAATGAATTTGAAAAGGCATGGGCTGATATGATTGATATTTATAGCTTGCATCATTACTCATGACTGCAGCACTTGTATAATATGAGAAATGCATGGGTGCCTGCTTATGTTAGATGTCATTTTTTAGTTGGCATGACAATTATAGGGAGATCTGAGAGCATGAATTTATTATTTAATAAATATGTGTATCGTAACATAAAATTGTTAGAATTTGCTTGTGCATATGAACAGGTTGCCAAAGGGAGGCGTTGAGTAGAAATAGATGCTGAGTGTAAAACAACATATGGCATGCCAATTATGAAAACATGGCACACTATTGAGTGTGACATGACAAAAGTGTATATAAAGGAGAGTTTTTTAAAATTCTAAAAAGAGGTGGAGCAATGCCAATATTATTTTGCATAGATTAGTGTGTCAGACAGCCATATAAATTAATATGTTGTTTATAAATATTCAAGTGGTGATCCTGAAAGGGTTAGAAGAGTTAAATTAGACAATGAAAGCAAAGTAGCCATATGTTTATGCAAAAAGTGAGAGTTTTCAAGGATAGTATGTACATATATTCTTATAGTATTTCATGTACAAGGGATCTTCAGCATGCCTGAAAAACTAATATTGAGGAGGTGGACCTAAAGACCCAAGAAAAAGATCATACACCAACAATGTGCCAAAACATCAAGTGTTGAAAATTCAAAGATTATACGACACCACAACTTGATGCAAGCATGTGGTAAAATTGTTCATGATGGGACCAACGATTTGAATTTTTATGAAATTATTTTTGAAGACTTGAAAAGGATTCAAAACTCAATAGAAAAATATAAAAGAGAACATGTCTCAGAAGCATGTGATGATGTTGAAGGGAGTGGTGCCAACTTCAATAACTAAAGTGTAGGGGTTATACATCAACCTAATTTAATGCTTTTCTCAAATGGTGATATGGCAACCCCGCCAGCTAATGCCCCAATTGATAGGGTACATTGCTATAACGCCCAAACAAATGCAATACTGGATCCACATATTGTGAAAACAAAGGGTCACACTAGTAAGAGATTAAAATTAACACTTGAGGTGGTTAGGAGAACTAGGTTGGTAGGCTGTGTTGTGGTTGCAAGAAAATTGTTATTGGGCATGATAGAAAAATTTATCCATCAATGAAAACCTCTAATCCTATGCCCAATTTATTTCACAGTAATCTTGATTAGAAAGGTACTTCATTGGAAACTTTTATTATATTAAAATTTCATGCAAATATTTGGGCTGTTGTGCTGATGACATACTAACGGAATCTTTATTGACTTTCGTAGAATACTTTATTTGACTTCTTCATCCAAGGGTACAAGTTCCCCATATTCTGCAAGAGTTTCTTGTAAATGCGGTTTTGAAGCACGTATCTTGACTTCTTATACGGATAAGAACCCAGGGAGGCGATTTCTCAATTGTATGGGTTATTTCATGAGTGTCTTTATACTTTTCTTTAGTGTCTTATATAAACATGCTGATGTAATTAACAACTATTTAATTATCTCATTATAGGATAATCCCAGCAAATGTTCCTTTTTACGATTGGTGGATCTCCCTTTATCTGATAGAGAATATCAGTTTAGAAGAGATCAAATCCATAAGATCAGGAGGCTTAAAAGTTAGCTTTATGCTGTGCATGAAGAGAACCAATAGTTAAAATTAAAAGTTCAAGAAATGCAACACATCACAGAGGAGTTATTGTGATATGAGGCCAATTGCAAGGCATTAGAGATAGAGGTCAAGGCATGCAAGAGAAGACTGTGCATTTTATGTCTTCTAGTGCTTATAATTGTCATAGTGTGACTTATGTAAATAGGGAAGTACTTCTCTATGATGACATCTTTTGAGATAATGGTCTTCAACTTGAACTATCTATAATATTTTTCCTTGAAATATGATTTTAAATAGTTATTTATACGCATCTGTTGTGATTAGACCAGGGAAGGCCTTTGTTATGTTGTTGTAATTTGGGGCGATTGGAAAGCCATTGCACCTCTTTTAGCCTATTGTCTTTGTTTTAAAAAGGTTTGCATCCTGGACATGGAGGTTTGATTCAGGGCATGAGCCAAACTTCTCTATTTGTTGTGAATGGTTTATCCAAGTATGGATTTATAATCTTGAACATGGGATATTAATTTGGGACATGGATGAACGGTTCCCACTATCTATGTCCCAAGTCCCACGACCCAAGTCCCACGTCCCAAGTCCCATGATCCAAGTCCCATGCCTCATGACCCATGTACATGTCCCACATCCCATGCCCATGTCTCATGTCCCATGCCCATGTCCTAAGTCCCATGTACTCCCACGTTCATGTCCCAACCTAAGTCCCATATCCCACGACCCATGTCCATGTCCCAAGTCCCATGCCCATGTCTAAAGTCCTACTCAAGAGTCACAATTTTCCATGTATTCTGTTAATGAATTGTTCATATAGTAAATTACAAAAACATGATATAGGCAAATATAACCATATTCGGTTAATTTGCCTTGACTAACATGATACTCAATCACCAAATACAACATAATCTAACTTAATAAGATATCTAGTTCAAACTATCGAGACCCAAGGCTCGGCCAAAAAGTCCATAACACATATGCAACGCTAGTCAGGAGTCTCAGTCAATGTGACTTTTTGGAGGTCTATTGGAAGGCTCAATGTTTTTTTATTTTTGAGGAGATGCATGTATCCTCGTTAAGGTGGAGAAGAGTGGATTTTGATTTCTAAGGCTAGACTTAATGTATGCATTAATCCGGGAACAATTAGAGTCCCATGATCCCAGCCTTTCTTCTCCAAGTCTAGAACTTCTCAAGCCTTCTTTCATTCCAAACATTATTACTAATGGACAACAGGAAGCCAAATGTTTGGTTGAGGTCGTGGGACATGGATTGTAGGACATGGGACTTGGGTCATGGGACTTAGGACATGGATGAATAGTTCCAGGACATGGGAAGGTCCACTATCACTCTTGGAATCATTCATTCCATGTCCAGATCGTTCATCCATGTCCACTATCCCATGTCCGGAAATCGTTCATCCATCGCCACTCAACTTTGTAAGATTTAGCAGACCTCACCTTGTAATTTGATTCCCAAATTTGCCTGCAAATGGACTAACTCACATTCAGCAGAATCAAAATCTTGGAAAGACCATCCCTTACACCATCCATCAACAAAAATCAAATGAGAAAAGCTGCTAACTGCCTTCCATATTCTGTAAACAGTATAAGTATAAGAATCAATGAGCAAATATCAAAATTACAGACCAATGTATAAATATTACATATCAATGAGTACATATCAAAATTCCAATTTACAAAGTAAGTATAAGAAAAATGGGTACATATCAAAATTATAGAGAACATGTTTGTGGGAAAATAAATTTATTTCTTAGATTTGGGCTCCTACTTGTTGGATCCAATCATCTTTGGTCTTTTGAAAGATACTTGAGGACCTATTTTTGATGTGACCATTGTTGTCAGAATCAATTGAGCTTGTATCAATACAACTGGTAATGCTGATGGAACCACGAGGGGAAGGATAAGCCTGGGACAAACCAAGTATTCAAGCCTGAACAACTCAGGGTAGTCAGGGACTTGCCCAGCTACATGAGTTATCTTATTTGCTCTAACTCTGTGGGCATATTCCTCTTGCTCTAAGTAAATGAAAGAAGAAGGAAGTGATTTATATGAAGGTGGTCTAGTTTAGAAAGGTGATGGTTTTAGATTAGAAGCTGGTTCTTTCTTTCTGGAAGGAGGAGGTTTGGATGGAGGAAGCTGATGGGTGGAAGAAGGGAGTTTGGTAGTAGAAGGTCTGGAAAATAAAATTTTCTTTTTAGGGGGAGGTTTGGGCTTATTACTTTGAACTTTGGTTCTGAGGGAAGGAGATTTGGATGAAGGAAGCTGATGGGTGGAAACGGAGGTAGGAGCAAACTTTGTTTGGGAGTGAGATGTAGATAATATGGAATTTGCCTTTTCCAATTCAGGAAAAAGTACAATCCTCAAATTTAGTCTATACCGGGGACATCGAAACTTTGGAAATGGAGATGGAATCCTAAGCCCAAATGTTTCAAAGTGCCTCTTCCTATGCAGTAGATACACATCTTCTGGAAAGTAAATGAAGTTAGGATCAGATGTGTCAGTTACAACATGATATCTAATCCTATCATCCAATGATCCTGAACCCACTCCAATTGAAGGATTTAGTGGGGGTGGAGGAGGTAGGTTGTATGAAGTGGGTAGGATGTAATCACTCAGAATTTAATCTATGATTGCATCACCATTTGGGAGTGATTTAGGTTTGAAGTTCCTGGTTGGACATTTTATTATTGTAATACTGTTGAGGAAATCTTGATCTTCAAAATCCGGGAAATGGAGGTTAGGGAGATTGACTAGCCTATTTTAGGATTCAAGAACTTGGGTAGCCATTTCATTTATCAGCTACCTATGTTCAACCTCCTAGAGAGTCATTTTTATTCCTTTCCCTCAACTCCTAGCGGTTGAACATGTCGAGTTAGGAAGTTTTGGACATTGAATTTTATAGGTTGGCTTAAGTGATATTACGATGGGGATGATATCTGACTTCTGTTCCTTTGTAGGAACCTTAGAGACTTTTAGAAGTTATTGAGGAGAAAGTATTAGAGGTTTTTTGGAGGGGGAGGATGTGTTGTTTGTTGAGAATAAATAGATGGTTGTGGAGCCTGTTGAGAAGGAGGTAATGTAACTATAGTAGTTGCAGGAGGCGGTTGTGATGGAGGAGAGCCAGTTCACTGTGGAGAGGAGTGAGAAGATTTTTTGGGAGTAGAATTCATGGAAGAGATAATTTTTGCAAGTGGGATAATTAACTCAGAGAGAGAGGATGCTGAGTCAGATTAAGATGAAGTGGGTCTAGACTGAGGAGAGGAATATAGAGATGGAAGAGCTGTAACAATTAGGGAAGTGTGAGATGTGAGATGAAGAGAGGACTGTAGATATGGAAGAATTTCAACACTTGGAGTTGTTGCAACACTTGGAGTTGTTGCAAGTGAAGTTAGACAGGAGATTTGGAGAGGAGGGAATACTCATGGGATGAGTAGACCTGATGGGTGAAGTAGGTTGACTCTCATGAACAAGAGAGGAGGGTGAGGAATGATGAGATGGAGAATGATGAGACTGATCACCACGATGAGATAGAGATTGATTAGAGTAATTAGAATGATAAGGCTGAGGGGATCTCAGGGGTGAAAAAGGTCTGAGATCATGGAAAAGTGATGATAGAGAAGAAGATTGAACAGGCTTCGATTGATATTTGATGGACTCAATCAAATAGGTCAAAGCATCCAGCTTTTGACACACTGAATCTATCTTGATGTTGAATACTAAAACATCAACTTCAATATTTCTTAGCCTATTCTCAAAACTGATATGAGTGAAGGATGAAGGCTTATTTGGAAAAGGGGGTGCTGCTGCTTTTGTGAGTAGAGAAGCTGCTGCTTCTGCTATTGGCTTTGTTGTTGTTTCTACAGTTGCTGCAACTGAAGTGGTTGAATGCGTTGCTACTGTCTGACCTTCATCTCTTACATATATAGTTTTTCTTTTGGTCTCAACAACTCTAGTTGCAGGCTCTCTCATTTCAGTAACCACTTCTTCTTTTCTCAAATCAACTATCATTTTATCTACTCTATCAGTGGGAATTGGTTCTGGATTCTCCCATAGAACTTCTTCCCTTATTTCCACACCCGAATCAGGTAATTCTGCTTCTCTTCTTTCGGTTGCTCCACCCTCAAATCTTATTTGCTTGGATGGCTTGGTCCTTTTGGGACCTATTTTTCTCATATTCACCTCAGTCATCAAATTAGAAATTTTAAATTCTTCTCTATCTTCAAAAGTCAAATCTACCCCTACTCTTCTTAGGAATTTTATCATGATCATTCCATAAGGAAGAGGATATCTATTATTACTTTTGACCTGAAATAAATGATCTAAGATTGTCTTTGCCAGGTCTATTTTCTTCCCATTCTTCACTGCCCACAACATTCTGCAATCTTTCTCAGAAATGTTATTTCTACCTATTATTTTTAGAAAGATGTTGTTGATAAGCAAAATGTGACCATTCTCATATTCTTGTCCAAAAAGCTGGGATGTATCATCTTTACTTCTTCATCAACCTCTATTCCAATCACCTCTGAAAAATATTATTTTCTCAAGGTAGGCTAATCCTTTTCCTCTCTTTCAACTATAAGGAGATTCAGACACTGTAATATTCTCAGGAGATAATTCTATTACTATATTTCCTATCTATGATTTCTTCAACTTTGAATCATAGTTGTGGAATAATATTTTAACCATCATTGTATAGCATTTTTCCCTGCAACTCATAAACTCAGTCTACCCTTGGATTTTAATCCATCTACATATATCTAAATCCAAATCATTTTCACCCAATTGATCGAAATCAAGACTCCTTCCCTACACTACCTTTTTTTTTCATACACATTCACAAATCTATTATAAGATTTGTGATTGTTTAGTAAAAATAACACTAGCATATGATTCTCTTCCAGCCTTCTCCTTTGTGATGGAGATGCTTCCACTTTGTCTTCCTCTCTCTCTTCTTCTTCTATAAAACTTTGTAGATGTTGATGGTGTTATCATGCGTAATTTAGCCATTTCAGCCATGATTTTGGATTGGGATGAAGAAGGGATGAATTTAGGAAATCTTTGGAATAGAAATATGGTGCAAATAGGAAAAACGGAGAAGAAAGTAGGTGTGATAGAGGAATTTTTAAATGTTGTGGGAAGACGCTATATCTGCATGAAGATGAGAAAGTTGCTGAGATTTCAGGCTTGGGAAATAGGAAGAAGAGGGAAAGTCGCTATGTCTGCAATGAAGAATCGACTTCGATTTCCCTATTTATGTTAAAATTTTACTGCATTTTAGACATAGAGTTTACAGTGGCACAAGGAATCTAGGTTTTCAAACATGGGACATAATTTGGGACATGGATTACATTAGGGTTTTACTGCATTTCGGACATAGAGTTCATAGTGGGATATGAAATCTGGGTTTTCGGACATGGGGCATAATGTGGGACATAGATTATGGAGTGTTTTTCTACGTTTCAGACATGAACATGTACTTGGTACATGGAATCTGAGTTTTCAGACCTAGGGCATAATTTGGGACATGGATTACAACAAGCGATTAGATATCCTAGTATTGGATTTAAAATTTTTAATCTATGATTTTAATCTGATAGTCCCCTGTGATTTTAATCTGATTAAAGGTATATAATTACCATCCATTTATTCCATTCAAGGACGATATGCCAATCAAAATGGGTAAAATATATAAAAATAATGGAATTTTCACTAAAAATAAAAATTTTTCAATAACAAAAATTTTCACTAATTTCAACTAGGCCTGGAAAAATAAAAATAATAAAAATAATTTTCACTAATAAAAATATAAATATAAAATTTCACTAATTTTCAACTAAGCCTAGAAATTTTATGCCTTAAAAAATATGGAATTTTCACTAAAAATAAAATTTTTTAATATAAAATTTATTAATTAAGTACCCATCCTCAATATTTAATGAGGCGGGAGGAGGTAGAAAGACGACAAAGAGGTGTACGTGAGGGAGACTAAAAGCAGTCACATTGTAGCCCCCTCCATACCGCGTATTTTGGGTTTCTGGGAAATGGAGTTCAAAAGCCAACTCTTCCTTCCTCCCTCACTCGCAGCACCCATGAAGAGCCAAGATATGGTCCACCGCATCGCATGGTAAAAACGCTAGCTACATTGAATATTTTAGTGTAGTCAGCGACACTAGATTATTTTCCATATATATATATATACACATAAGATATATTTGAATTGGCCTACGATAAATATATTTTATACAAATATACTTTTTGAAAATAAGTAGTTAACTCATACTATTTTCTACTTTTATTAAGGTTGGTAAAAAAATAAATATACATATAAAATAACAGGTATAATGGAAAATAGTTATCAAGTCGTGTAGATATAGATGAGCTAATATTTTTCTTTAGATTAACATAGTGATGGAAAATGATTCACCAAGTCCATTAAATTTTCTAATGTCCTAGAAAGTGGGGAAAAATATATAACATGATTTTTTGACATTATAAATAAGTATAGCATCATTTCTAGAATTCAAAAGGCTTGAAAAAATTACCTAGTTTCTGACTAAGCCTAAGCAACTCATTGAAATGGTTTTCTTAATTTTTGCATACTTTTCTCTTTCTAAAAAAATAAAAGGCTCTGAAAAAGGTAAAAATACTTAAGTATAGGGATGAGGTC
>JAYJMB010002543.1:0-11345 GCA_036873735.1 Pouteria campechiana
GCCTATTTAAGCCACTTCTTATATCGCTATGAACTTTAAGATCATGCTAATACAAGCTTCAGAAGAATTATAAAATTGGAATAATTTGCCACTGTTTGCTTCCGCAGCCTATGACCGTGTCATCAGGCATTCATATTTTTCATAATGTTTCTCTCTTATGAATAAATAATTTTATTAAAAATTCTAACTTTTCAACATTTACATTGATCAATCAATTAATTTTTATATTATTACATGATTTTATAGGTGCGATCTACATAAAACCCTCATTAAAAAAAAGGCATTTGAGATAAATGGAGAATGCTAAGAATGATGGTGAGTTTAGATCTCTTTAAAAGAAATCCTCAGGGATCTAACGCAAATGTGCCTTACAAGGTTGCCTTAATCGTTACCGCTATGTACATATGCTTCACGAGTTTTACAGCTCAAGGAGTTGCACGGGAAAGGACGTTAGAAAGCCCTACTTAGATACAACAGTAAGTGTATCGTTAGATGATATCTTGCTTTCGAAATTGATTATAATTTTATGCCGCTAACTCATAGCTATAAAGAAAATGAAGTTGCGTGAGGTCGGCAATAGTATGCGTGTTCAATTTAAACCAAGCATCAGGATTCGTCATCGATTACATTCTCATACGTATGTGGTTCAAACGACATTTGCAGTAGCTCATGGGAAAGACAACATGGAGCAACAACGACAAAAATGCCAATTGTAGCTAAGCATTGATCAAATCTGGCTAAGATGAAGGAAACCATTGTTTTTCATTCAAACATGTTGGAAAACCGCGTTCGCCCCCAATACGCAATTTGGTTAGATGCAAAGGAAATAAAAATACATATATATATATATATATATATTGACAGGATAATTTTACTTTTTATCTATTTTAATTTTATGACTGATTGGAGTGAATTTGAAATCCATGGAATTAAATTTAATGAAGAATCTTTTTTTAAGGGTGATTTGACAAGTAATTTTTCATAATAATTCTAATTATCTATATTTTTGTATTCTTGTTTCTTATTTATTTCAAACTTATACACTTTATCAATAACATTATCCTTATATTACTCATATTAATTTTCTTTACAAGCAGCAAATCGACTCTACGGATCAAACCTTATATTTTCCTTTCCATTTCTTTTTCCCCAACCAAGGGCAGTATTACAAAAATTTCTAGAAGTAGGGATGAAAAGATTCCCAGCAAATTTGGGGCATTTGATTTAGAGGAGAGAAGTGGGTTGAATATAAATGTAGTATATGCTATTATCTGAAATGTAACTCTTCAGTACAACCATCATCATATCATATTCCCAGGTTATTCTATAAAGTAAGATATACGAGAAGCCTTGTGCCTGCCCATGAGCTAGCTACGTAGGCGACGGTACATATCTCTAAAACTCTCCAACTCTCGCATTACAAAAAATTACGAAAAGGTAATGGAGATGCCTTCTATTAACTACACTGTCAGCTGCTGGGTATAACACTAGCCAATGGCATTAATTAATGACAAATACCATTCGGTAGACTCTGATGTTGCGGACCTCGGGACTTCAGGTGCAGATTCCTGTGGGTGTAAATCACCCCCTTATCGCCATTCACCACTTGCCCACTCCCTCTTAGAATCCTGCATTATTGTAACGAAGAAGGAAAAACTGAAATTAGTTGAGTGGGTCATATACATGCAAGTTTTGGTAAAGCAAAGCTCTAGAAGCATTTCTGAAACAACAATTGCTTTCCAAAAAACCAACATCCCTTTCTCCTCATTTGCATGCAACAGCGGCTGAGCTCCACCCTACCCTTGGGGGCTTATATTCCTCAGTTATCTTCTGAAACAACAATTGCTTTCCAAAAAACCAAGATCCCTTTCTCCTCATTTGCATGCAACAGTGTCTAAGCTCCACCCCACCCTTGGGGGCTTATGTTCCTCAGTTATCACCACCCTCCCCAAGGTGGAAGGTTTCTGGACCATTGAAAATAATGCGAGCACTAACAGACATTACCATGAAGCTATGGGCGATTTCGTATGATATTAAAATGGCACTTTGCAGCTGGTTTTGCCTTTTTGCCTCTTCAAAGACTTTAAATCATACGGTGAATGATGCTGGGAATTAAACCAGTTACTCCAGAAGTATCAACATCCTTGTGAGGAATCATAATATGATGCTCATAACATACCATCGTGTTGTTAGAAGTCCTTCAACTCCAACTGGACCGCGAGCATGAATCCGACTTGTACTTATGCCAACCTGTTATGCCAGGAAACAGTCCCAAAATTTAGAAGGGCTAGCCAACTGACTTTGTCCGTGCTAAAAAACGTACGTTTCAAGAGTAAATATATTACCTCTGCACCAAGTCCAAAACGGGCTCCATCACAAAAGCGCGTACTTGCATTGTGAAATACAGCAGCACTGCCAGAATATCAAAAATATTGACATGATCAGATATGAAGGAGAAGTTCGAATATAAGGGTGTAAAGAGCTCAGGCTACAGGTGGATGCTAGGTGAATTGACTTTTGATGCTTTGGTTCAGTGAGACGTAGGAACTAGGAAGTAGACCCTAATTGAGCAAATTGCTATCATTCCGAATCCAGGTTGAAAGGCATCTCACCATTAGTGGTTTCTTGTCATCATAAGTCAAAAGGTGCAAACCCACTAGAGACATTTTTTCACTGATGAATCAAGCATAGAGGAGTTCACTTCCAAGTTGCATCCCCAAAGGAGACTGAATAATCACTTTAACTAACTAAGAGGAAATGTTTCAAAAAATTCCTAGTATTCAAAATGAGAGTACTTGTTAAATTGCAGTTGCCTGTCTTTCAGATCCAACCCAGATGTAGCATGATGGACATTTGGATCCATTTATTAATTTATTGACGCAATTCAGTCAAAACAATGGATCAAAACACATACTAAGCATGAGATGCAGGGCTAGAGGTGAAGGATCCTTCTTACTTGCATGCAGGCGTCTATCTCTGTCTGGCAATTGTAGTTAAATTGTCAACCATTCTAATTATATAGCCCACTTTGGAAGCATCCGCTCCTTTTGATTTTCCTGAAGTTTTTGAGGCTGGAGATGATCTTTTCAAGTTAAAAATCTGGAGTAAATTTCATAATCTTTTTGATGAATAGGGTAGTCTTGAGTTCAGTGAAGCTCCTAATTAATATTTAGAATGGCACGTGGTTAATTCCTGGATGCTAAAGTGAAATATATGAAGGAATTTCCAGGTTGGTAATTCCATGATGCCAAAATAAAATGGATCACATTAGTTACTGAGACAGACAATAAATGGCAACTTTCAACCAAATGATCCCCCTCGTGAACAATAACTGGCATGGAAATCACCATCTCATCAAGCCAGCTATATTCTGTAGGAAAGAATCAAACTTGCTAGCTAACTGATTCAAACATGTACATGCAGACAGCTTCATGAAAAAGAGGCAGAAGGTTGATCATATGTTCAGTTTGACATCTAGAAGGCATGATAATTATGGCATGAGTCGATTTCCAATATGACACTCGCTCTGAGGGTTATTGTTCCACATTAATGCTTGTTTATGTGCATCTTTTTAGAAGATTGATAGGCATCCAGCCAAGAATAAAATGCAAAAGAGCATATGATAAGATGCATGGTACAAGACAAAAGTAACCTCATGTCACTCGAAGAAATAACTAACATGAAATAACAGAAGCACATTCACACCTGTCAACCTGACGAAGGAAGACTTCTGTGACTTCAGGATCTTCTGCGATTATGCAATCGGTGTGTGCACTGCAAGAACAGAAGGTCAATAGTTACAATCATTTTATTGTTGAATTTGATAATGTATATATTTGTTAGTGTGTAAACAAATGGAGAAACTTCCTCCAAAATCTCAAGGAAAAGTTGGGTGCTTAATTGCTTTGAGATGCTAGAACATGCCTTCCATGGTGATGTATATGATCAATGGCAGCACGTACATCATCCACAATTTCAATGGTGCAAGACATCGAATTGTACTCGTGATGAAATGACTGTGTCTCTGGAATGTCTAAAGCAGCTGCTGCCCTTGGTCCACCATACAAAGTAACACCTGCACTCAGATGCATGAACTTTTAAGTGTCATTCTACTGCAATGTTCATTAGAATATTCAAGTAGTCATGCATCAGAAAAAACTATTCATTTGAAATGAACTGCTACAATTATATTGGGCAAGGCCACGGAAATCTTTGGGCAGTCTCCTTGGATTGCCATAGGTATATTCAGGTACTCTCCTTGGATTGCCACAATAAATTGGAAGATTTAATAATTCAATGATTTATAATTCTCTAAAGATTATCAACAAAACTATTTGGTTTGTTAAAAGAAGACATGCAAAAGTCATCAGTGTGCAAGCAACTAGAGAGGACAACATGCAACATTTTATTTCTTGTGGTCCATTCTCCTCAGCATCATAGCTTTATCCCACCTAATGGGGGCTAGCTTCATGAATCCTGTTACAATATTCTGCTCGCTCCACCCTGTACTATAGTCCTCATTTGTCTGTGTATTGTAAGATATCATAAGTCATCAAAATTCTTCTTTGTGAATTATAGTTAAACAATGAGAAGTGAAGCAGTTTTTGTTGCAGGAGTGGAAAAGTGCCACTTTGGAAATGCTAATAAGTAGCTGAGATGTTGTTCCAAATCTTGCTGCAATTAAACAAAGGAGCAGACTCTAGTAGGAGGATCCTGAAACTCGGATTCAGTTTGTGGAAGCTCCTACGGGCTTCAATGGCAAGAATCAATGTTCCTTATGTCGCTTGACTGGAGAGAACCTCATATTACAAGCAATTTGATGGCTGTAATTACATATTCATCAACCAATCAATTTCATTTGGAGGAGCTTTGGATGTGATGATTCCCTCAATTGATAGCAATTGTGTCATTATTATAGTAATAATTACAGAATTAATTCCATGATGATACCAATCATGATCAAATTCTCTGAAATCACAGGTGTAACTAGTAATTGCAGTGAGTAATGGATTCTTTGCTGCAATGGAATTCCCCTAGATGCAAGCCTTTGGTGAAATAGTCATTTTTTCATTGGAAGTGGACATATTCTCATACTTCTTATCTCTTTCTTATGAGTGGGAAACATTAACATTTCAAAGCAACAAACAGAAACTTGCGTAGCCAGGCTCCTCTTCCCATAACAAAATTCTAGGCAAGTCTCACATATTCCCAACAATAATTCCAATCAATCTACAGATAACAAAGCAACATGTACTCAATTATACAATTTCAAAAAGAAAACCTAGCAAAAAAGTGTGAATGACTGAGCAAGGAAACATAGCTTCCAATGCACAATTTTCTCTTTGGATTTATGTAAATTTGCATAACAGTCAGTCTTATGGATGTAAAGTAGAACTTCAAAAACAGAAAGGTTGTACCTTCATTTTTGAGTTCTAACGCAAGCTCATTAAGCCCACCATTTTTCAACAAATGCTCATGAACTAGAAGTGTTTCCTGACAAAAAATGAGTTGAAACAAGTTAGTGCCATGGAATGCTTGCAAAGATTTCATGAGAAATTGACAGTGTTTATTTATGATTAAGAATAATACAAATCTGTAGCCACACTAGACATACTAAAGGTAGGATCAACAAGCATTGATCACCTATCTAAAAGAAAGGGAAAAGAAGAAGAAGAAGAACAATACCATTGCATTACAGGCTGCAGGATAATCTATCTTTGCATCCAAAATAATGCACTTTGCTTTCTCCATGCTAGCTGACTTGTCAACATAAACGTGGCAAATTCCATCTGTTCAGAGAACACAGAGATTACTGCAATTTCCAATTCATGTGCACATAATTTAAGGAAAATCTGTAACTCTGTAAGATTGAAGATTAAGTTATGAAGCTATAACATGCCACTGTAAGTTAGGCAAAGTTTACTCATCTTACCAGCATGACCAAGAACAGAAATTTTTGTTGACTCCTTAATTTGAGAAACAAGCTTGTTACTGCCTCTTGGAATCACTAGATCAATCACATCATCAAGCTGAAGCAGATGGTATATGCATCAGTAAAGAATAAATATGTAGAAAAAATGACACTATAACTTCTAGTATCCTATAATTTCCATGCTCACCCTGAGCAGATCAGGAATCTGATCTCTTGAAGTCACCAATCCAATAATATTTTTACCCACTTCATCTGGGATTGCTTCAGTAATGACCTACAAAGACGAAGTGGGGAAAAGATGACGTGAAGATTATTAATGGAAAAACCAAAAAAGAAAATAAAAACTCATAAAAAAGTGTGCCTATGATCCTACAAAAGAGATACAGGCTTCAACAAATGAACCTTGTGCAATATTGCATTAGAACGCATGGCTTCTTTCCCTCCTTTTAGTAGAAGGCCATTGCCGCTCCGCACAGCTAATGAAGCAATCTATTCCATAACAGAAGGTAAAATGCTTAAGATGACATGTAGAAGAGAAGAATCAATGGAAAATGTTATACATGATATGTATAATTTCAGATGTAATGATTGTTCTCTACCAGTATTTATGCTTAACCCCACTTTTCCTCCATTTGGATTAGAACATTAAAACATAAGAAGAGACAGATTTTCCAAAAATTCACATACCAATATAATGGTGCATAGGTTAAATATAGGCATATTATATATGAATTGCAAAAAGTCACTGCAGACACAGAAACATCACAAAGAAGAAGTATGTGAGCACATAACTTTCTGTATTTTTCTTGGGATGTTGGTAGAAGGAAATGAGATGCTATTTACTTTTCTTTCGGAGGCTAGATGTTTCTTGAGAACATGCAAATATCAGTTATTTCACTGTGAAAGAATAAGTTAAAATCCTAGTTCACCTTCACAATTACTCATAGCATGTTTATGCTCTCTTGTGCAGCTCATGAGCTTTCAGAACAAGCAGAAAGGTCAATTCATGGCATTAAACCAATTACTACCCGTACATACATCCTGTCTTTCAAATTATATCTGGATCAGCTGGATGAGATGGGGGGAGGGGGAGCATTTTACCTGAACAAGTGCGTCAGGACGAGACTCAAACACAATCAGCAGAACACCTAAGGGGCATGATGTCTTTTCTAAGATAAGCCCATCAGCCAGCTGCATAAAGAGTCATACTTCCAGAGTCATTTTAAGTAAAAAAGACAATGTGAAGGGATAACATCCACTCTCTAAATCATTGATGAAGCAAACCTCAGTCTCAAGGAATGTGTAAAAATAAGACACACACATATAGCTATAAAATAGAAAGCATATTAAGTTTCATCCGCCTTACCTCAGTTCTTTTTGAAACATAACCAATTGGGTCGTCCATGTCAGCAAGTACTCGGATAGATTTTGACAGACTTGAAATCTGCAAAAGAACGAACTTGCATCAGGATGAAATGACTGTGAAGCTTTAGAAGAGAAAAAGAGATTATAATCATTGTAGAACAATACTATACAGGGAATCCAACATTTTGTAAGCCGAAAATCAGAAATGAATAACAGAGTCCAAAATATGAAATGGAGTTAACAATAGCAAACTTGAGTCATGCTACAATGCCTTGCCTTTCCTGGCTTCAGAGTCAAGCGTGATATCAATGATTTGTCATATCCAGCTAGCTGTGCAGCAGCAACATCAGCGTCATTCTCAATTTTTATCAAATTTTCATTTGCTTGCAAGGCATCAGCAATGTCTAGTAAAATTTTTCTTCGGTCTTGCGAAGATAAAGCCTGCAATGACAACATTGAGGTATTTTATAAATTAAAGTCAAACAGTGAGATTCATTTAACCTTCAATCAAAAGTTAAGGGCAAGAAAATAAAATAGTGAGAATCATCATTTTGATCCCACAAAAGATAAAGGCAACATACTTCATGCATTTAGGAGGTGAGAAAGAGGGGATTTGCTTACATTTTTGAGTGACATGTGTAAAAATTGGTAAATTGCAGATGAAGGGAAATTTTTTGCAGCAGAACAGGAAGCAACTCTAGCTATCAAGTTATGCAGCACAAAATTACCTGAAGCCGCCTTGAACATTCCCTGGCAGCAACTGCCATCTCACGGGGACCAACTTGTTTGCGAGGGGACCCTATGGTTGCATCCTGATGGAAGAGAGTACCAACACGTTCTCCTTCAAGTACCTTTACAATGCTATCTGTAGCGAATCCACTTCAACAAAATGGAAAATAAGCTAGAGCTCAATAAGTCAGAATAACTAACATTGACAGCTAAAAATTACACTACGCTGTGCAGCTTGCTTAATGTAGGTAAGCTACAATTTGATATGGAATTGGTTTGATGTTAATCTCTCAACTTGACATTTTCTTTTTTGCTGCTTTTCCCAGATGTTCCCCATTAATTGGTGATAAAATTCAAGAGCTATTAGTAAAGATAAATTTGTTGTTTCTCATTGACAAAACAATCCGAAACAACCTGTACGGTTAATCTTTACAATAGGTTACTAATAATTTCTAATGTTCTGCTGCTTCCATTGAAGCATTTCCCTGAAGCCCATCATATGTTACTGATTCTTCCTTGAATTTTCTTCTAGCCGTTTCTCCAAATTTTCTAGGTTAGTTGAGCCACCTGTATATTCAGAATCAAGGACAAATTTTACAATCTGGAGAATTAATTGATATCTCTCCTGTTGATAGGTGATTCTGTGGAGATGTTCCTCACACAACAAGCCATGAAATGCTATGATGTTTATCATGAGGTAAGCCGAAGACATCACTGAATATTGAAAATAGGCATGCCGTTCCAGCTTGAGGGTTTCCGTATGAAGAAAGTTGAATTAAGATAATATTAAAGGCCTTAGCATTCATCTGACATCCATAAAGGATTGAGTGGTATACTGAAAGGAAAAACTGCGTAGTACCTGGTAATGACAACAGGGGTGCCCGCACAGGCTGCATAAACAGCAGCTTTTACTTTTGCGGTCATACCACCTCTGCCCACCCTGGATTTGTCTGCAAATGTTATCTCACTTTGGTGCTTCTCTTGTATATATGTATCTATGAGCTTTGAATTTGGTTCACCAGGAGGACCACTAAATAGGCCGTCGACATCACTCAACAGAACAAGAAGATCGGCCTTTAATTCCAAAGCCAATAGAGCTGCTAAACTATCATTATCCCAAAAAATACCAGAAGAATCCTGCAGGAAATTTTCACCATGAGTCAAATCATTGATGAAAACAACTTAATTGCTTGAAAGCAAGTCATTAAATGCCTGTTAATTACCACTATTAATACTGTACCATTATAAATTATTAATCCATTTGAAGCTCCCCTCTTTTTGTTGTTGGGACTTGGGAGCAGCCACCAATGCTCCACTCCATTGGCTACTGTATCTTTCCAGGGTGCCAAGAAAGAATTGAATATGTCTTGGACCAACTTTGTAGCTCGTTACTACTACTAGGCATCTTTGGCTGCTGGTATTATTTTCATTCAATATCCTGTACATAATATCGGTATCTTGTCTCCAGATTTTTTCTTCTATTTAAATTTGTTGTTGATAATTATTAGACTACTTATTTAATTTTCTTTGTTTATAACTACAACATGTTCCTTGTTCCAGTTAAAATCCGATATTTGATGTGGGACTCGGTTCTTTTTTTTTTCCGTGTTGAATAAAATAAAATATTTAAAATCAGTATTTATTATTTTTTATCATTATTCATAATAGTAACATGTAAGTAATAATCAGAAACAGTCCAAGATTTCAAGATGATATTGAGCCTGGACTCCTGATTAGTCTTTTCTGTCATTCAGCGGAGCACGCAAACACAGGGACATAGAGCTGCCTGAACCTAGCATTTAAAACCCTATGATAATAGCATCATATGTTTCTTTCCCACAAACCCAAAAAGAAAAGAACAATGATGGAAATGTGTCTCTTGGATAAAAGGGCCTCCAATGAGGGGGAAAACTAAATAAATAAAGCCTAAGTATAAACATAAAAGTAAAAGTCAGAGAAAGGGTACCTCATATGGAGCTTTTCTAGTGCTAATTGAATCATTTTCATTAAAAATAGGAATAACCCTCAGATCTAGCAATGAATTCACAGTTTCACGAAGTTGCGTGCGGAAGTCTGGATCCATAAAATCTCTATCAGTCACGAGAAGCTGTGATGATGTCACATCCAACTGCATAAATAATAAATATAGGAGCTTATGAAAATCTGGAAGGCATCAAAGAGTGTATAATTAAAATATAAATGCAATGATGATAGCATCAAAGGACAGCACGTAAACCACAAAGAAACCTGCTGAACCAGAAAGTAACTGCATGATGCCAGAAGAATGAGAACATTTTTAATCACAAAATGAATCTGAAACAGAACATTGACTTTTCACCTGACTAAATAAAACGTCATACAGAGCCATGAGACCGCTTTGTCCCACAGAAGCACAGGCCTTTCCATCAAGTTCAACTTGTGGTTTTTGGAGATCAGCAAAGCTGCAAAGACAAGTAGAATTAAGAATATGTTTAGGAAAACTTATTCATGAAAAAGCAAAGTGACAAGAATACAATTGCACTGCAAATTACACACTGGAAGCCAGTCAGCCTTAAACTTATAAATGAAAAGATAAGAAGGTCGAATAACCTGCTGTTAACTAATCTCCGGTACTTAAGCCGTTGACGACCAACACCAACAGCACCGGAAGTCACCAAAATTACGTCAAATCCACGGCTGTTCAGTTCTTTTAACTGCAGATTTTACAGCAACAGAAACATTCAAAATATGTAGCTGGTTAAGAAAAAAAAAAAGAAAAAAAATAATACCCAAAATTTTCCATTATAAGTTAAGAATACCTGTTCACAAAGTGCACCAAGCCTGCCTAGTGCTAATCGCCCATCTGATGATCTGGTAACTACAGCTGTCCCAACCTTATCACCAATAAGTTACATAATATCCAGTCAAATACTAAATTTTCAATTTAATTGATAGTTCATTATCTTACATACAAACTTGCAAATTGGTTCCAAGTATGAACGCCCATTAAGGGTTATGATGCTGCAATGTGAAACCACAGATCCCGCTTGATCCCATTACACAAAAGAAAATACAGGTTTAGTTTAGACACATCCATAAATCATATATTGAGGTCATAGCACACTGAAATCCAACAGAAACTTCCATGGATCATAGTATATTTGGAATTAAACAGGAACTTCCAGTAACTGAAACTTTCAACAAAGGTTCCATGGAGGACTCTGCCTCTGTAGTGTATGTTTCAATTGCAAAATGCCATGTATACTTGAGGAAATGAACATCTCCTGCCACGCATGTTACAAGTGGCCATGACAGCATAGCATACATCAGTGCTTTCATT
>JAYJMB010002544.1:0-10229 GCA_036873735.1 Pouteria campechiana
TATACAAAACTCATGCCTTGCGTGCCCTAATCGAACGGGACACTCTCCTCCAGACCTCAATCGTCCATCTCGCTCTCACAGTGCCCCTATCTTGCCTGTCTTACCCACATCCTTCTGCGTCGACGGCCGATTGCCCATCCCATTTATAGCTCTGAGAGCTCTCCCTCTCTATCTTCGGCAATCGATCGACGATAGCCTACCATCGTCAAATCCAACGCCCTCTCTTTGTTTATGCTCTCCGGTCGCTAGATCCAACATCTCATCCATCAATGACAGTCAGCATCGGAAACCCCCTTCCTTCTTTCTCTGTCTCCATCTCCGGTGGCCACCGATGACATCCAGCCATCGAAAACGGAAAGCCTCCTCCCTCTCTCTCTCCCTCCCTATCTCCGGTCACTAGATCCGACGTCACATCTGAAGGCACACCATTTTCGACATCAACCGTTGGAAGCCCCCTCCCTCTCCCTCTCTAGATTTACATTAGAGGGATTTCATTGGGGTGGTCCTTGGATTGACCCAAATTGCGACTCTTTTCCTTTCTTTTTGCCCTTTTCTTTTTCTCTTCTATTTAATAATGCGTTAGAAGAAGAAAGATGCAGACGAAGAAGAGAAATTATATGTTGGAAAGTCCATTTTTTCTGTCTGTTTTTTATTAAAAAGGCAAAATCACCCCTGGCATGTAAGGAAGGCTGCAAGCATGTCACAAAAGGCATTTACACAAAATGAATTTCAATGGTTGAATTGAGATTTCAACAAATGAAAAAGACGGATCCAATAATTATTATTAGCACGAGGGAGAAATGGTAACCGTCGATTTAGGTCGTTCACTTCAATATTTGTTTTTGATTTAGGTTGTCCACTTTAATATTTTGTTTTTGTTTATTATTGTCATTTTTTCAAGCCTATGATTTTTTTAATGTTAGCAATTGAAATGTATTTATTATTTATAATGTTACTTTTTAACTGTGGTTTTAATATATCATTTTGTTATATTTATAGATTAATGAATCATGATTGATTATTCAAAATGCTATTTATGTGTGAAAAAATTATCTTATTATTATTGATTTGTTGTTATTTATCATTTTTAGATATATTTGAAGTTTTAAAGTTTAAAAGAGCATAAATGTCAATTATGAAGAATAAATACCAATGAAATATTACAAAATTTTAAAGATAGTTTATTTAATTATGTTTTTAAAGTCAGTTTGTTTAATTATGTTACTGTTATTTTTTTACTTACATAGTTACATAATCAGAAATAATAATTATACATTTATATTTTTTTATTTTGATTATTCTATCTTATTTCTTAATGTCTTGGGCTATAAAATCATTGTTTCATGCATAATATAATTATTATATTATTCAAAAATTTTATAATATTTATATATTTTTAAAATTATTAAAACTTTATGATATCATAATTATATTATGATAATGTCATATTATGATAATGTCAGGTTTGCGCCGGTTCTAATCGAACCATGGCCGGTTCAATTACGAGTTCGGTTCTGGTAAAATTGGGTGTGATATATAAATTCAAAGTACACAGTTTTGGGTTAAAAATCGCAATGGGAAAAGAATAAAAGTCATTAATCACTCAACCCCATTCGAAATCCCTACGCTGATACGCCCCGTCCAGAAGCCCATAGCCGCTCGCCGGCTCCAGAGGAGAGATCCTCTTCCCCTTTTCCGGACGGCTGCTATCCATCTCCGATCGGCATTTACTCACTGTCCCTGCTGCCAAAAAGCCAAAGCAGTCTGCATCCTCACGTTCCATCCTCTGCTGCCGACAGCCCAAAGTTCACCCAAACCCATTTTTGGAAGCTGCGGCTGCTGCGAACCCCTATCGGCAGGAGAGAAATAAGGATTCCAATCCAAAGACAGGGAAGGAAGGCAGCAGAAGAGTAGGGCTGGGAGCAGAAGCCCATTCAAAACCCCATCGTCGATGAGAGCCGTCGGAAGACTGGCTACCACCTCCGTGGGCACCAACACCACCAAACAAGCCCTCCTCTCTTCTTCCCCCTTCTCCACCAGCAGCGCCGGCGGCGGCGGCGACGGCAGAGGCAGAGGGAGAGGTGTCTCCTCTCCCTTCTCTCCTGTCGCCGGGAAGGCGGGCCCCGCCAATGACGATCACGATGCATCATCTGCCGAAGCCGATGATTACTTTCCACCTCTCGGCGCTGGCCGTGGCCACGGCAGGCCGCTTCCTCCTCCCCCGGTGACCAATGTCTTCTCTCCTTGGATGTCTTCCCCTCCTGCTTCTGTGGGTCGCGGCCGATCCCAGCCTTCCACTTCGCCTCCGCCCCCCCAGCAGCCTCCGCCAGGTCCCTCTTCCAAAATCCCTGTCTTCTTTCGTCGCGAGGATGCCCGTTCCGACTCTGCCTCAAAATTTGATTTTGTCCAAACACCGGAAGCGGGTGGTATCTCTCGTGGAGCGGGTCGTGGACAGACGGTGAAGCTGCAGGAGGCAGACACTCGAACGCCCGTCTTCTTCCGTCGCGGGGACGCGGATTCCAAGCCTGCCCGTAACATCGATTTTGTCCAAACCCCGCAAGCGAGTGTTCTCCCTCCGAGCATCTTGCCGGGGGTGCGTGGAGTGGGTCGCGGACAGACGGTGAAGCCGCCGGAAACAGACACTCGGCCTCGGGAGGAGAACCGCCACCTTCGCCGGGGCGAGCGGCAGCCTGGTTTTCCCAGCGCGCCAAGGTTGAACCGTGAGGAGGCAGTTGAGAAGGCAGTCAGGATTTTGCGTGGGCCTGCAGAGGGTGGGAGGGGAAGAGGAGGGAGAGCACGTGGAAGGGGTAGAGGAATGCAAGGTGGGACAGGGAGAGGTGGGAGAGGTGGCACAAGGCAGGGCCGTGAAATTGGAGTGGATGATGGTGCGCTTTACAAGAATTACCCTGATGAAGTGAAAAGTAAGGCGGATAACGCACTTCGTGAGATAGTTGACAGTCTGATCGAGGAGGACTTATACTTGGAAGCAGTGGATACAAATTTCTTGGTGAGTCAGTTATGCATGATTAGATGAATGATTGAGTTTAGGTTTGTATAATGATTGGCCCAGTATAGTTGAAATTCAGTCTCATTTATGCGTGCTTGGATGAATGATCGAATTTTGGTTTGTATAATGATTGACTCAATGTAGTTGAAATTTAGTATCATTAATGCATGTTTGGATGAATGATCAAGTTTAGGTTTGTATAATGATTGGCCTAATGTAGTTGAATTTTAGTCTGTATCCAGTGAAGTCCATCTTTTCTGTGATTAGGAATGCACATATCCAGGCTGCACCTGAGAAATATGCAGCAATGAGCTTAATAGGATCCAGGTTTTAATTCAGGCATCATTCTTCAATACTGGGTGCCCATCTTTTTGTGTTCTGGACTTTTCATCCTCTGGCTTGAATGTGGATGAATGATGCTGTGTCTAATTCAAAGATTTGGAGGGTTGTAGCCCTTCCAATCAATGACCTGAACATGGATTATTATGGTTAGGATCTGTCTATTGTTTCACATGCAATTGTCTGTCATCCTCCAATATGATGACTGTATATTTCTTTGAGGCGAGTTTTATGTTCATCCATGAATTGTGGATCTGCTAGAGTAAATATTTCAATGATGAGAGACTGGGGCTGACTTGGACATGATGCTGGCCTGCACTGTTGCTGGTTCTGCCTCTGAGCATTACCAAGTTAGGGCAGAGGATGCTTTGAGTTGTGTTGGTTTCATTGATCCAATGAGGAATGGTTTCAGCATGACATGGATTTTGACTTTTTTATTTTATTTTTTTGATTGCAGATAGAGTTTGAGCCAGAGTATGCAATGGAGGAGTTTGGCACCAATCCAGACATTGATGACACACCACCAATTCCTCTCAGGGATGCATTAGAAAAGGTGAAGCCATTCTTGATGGCATACGAGGGGATACAAAGTCAAGAAGAGTGGGAGGTATGGTTCGATTGATTGTGCTGATTCCTGACTTCTCAACTGGCTTGCATTGTTGTTCCATTGCACAATCAGCTTCATTGCACTAGGGAGTTAACAAATAACACCAAATTATTTCATGTTCATTGCTTCTTTCATTGAATTTTCTTTCCTTCAAATCATTTCATTTTCTGTTAGATGCTGTTTGTCCTTTGCTATTTCACCATGTGGTATTTGTTATCTATATTAAATAACTCCCAAACAGCTTTGTTGTACTTAATTTCAAAGAACTTAGTTGCTAAAACTTGTCATGCACTCATGCTATTTAAGCATAGATGATTATTGAAAGCATAATGCATTCAGGTTCTGCAATAGGACCCAGCTTCAGGAATTATCCTGAACTTGTGCCAAATTAGGCTGCTTCATCATGAAATGTATGAAGTTTTATGATGCTGACTGCAACAATCACTTCCTTAAGCATCGGTTTGGTAGGTTATAGTTCATGAGAAAATATGTGAAAATTAACACTTCTCCTCCAAAGTTGAAGGTTTTCTTATATTTGATTTGTGAAGGAAAAAAAAAAAAAACTATGGATTCTGAGATGTAGTCATAATGCTTTGCCATGATTTTCTACTAATGAAAAGTTTAGCAATTACTTTTATGAGGTGAATGTATTATTTCAGTTGAAATGAAATAATAATAAAACATGTTTGCTTATCACTAAACTGATAATTTCTGAATCGTCATTATGAGATATGATTTGCTTATGGATATCTTTTATTCTGTGTCTAGATGCTTCACCTTGGGGAAAGAGGGATTGTGTCATGTGCAATTCATTTTCCATTTTTGCTCCATATTTTGTTGGAATCAGCTGATACAGAAGATTTCTTCATTTGATTCTCCTAACTTTTTCCTTTGTTTGTCAGGAAATCATGAAAGAAACAATGGAAACAGTGCCATATTGCAAACAGCTGATTGATATGTATGCTGGTCCTGATAGACTGACTGCAAAGCAGGAGCAAGAGGAGTTAGAAAAAGTTGCTAAAACTTTACCTGAGGATGTACCTTCCTCTGTGAAGAGATTCACTGATCGTTCTCTTCTCACTTTACAGGTTTCTCTTCTCCCTCTTATAATTTCAGATTTTGTATTGGTCCACATTGTGCATGGTTTTTTCTGTTCATGGTACTGGTTTGTGCAAAGAATATCTGAATTACTTCTAACTGTTTACCAGCAATATCTTAATACCACTGCAATGCCACATCCACAAGGTCTCTTTTGTTATTGATGATATTGGCGGCAAACATTATCTTGCCGTCATTTACATTAGGAAGATGGAGATAATTCATGCAGTATTATATTGTGTGTATGGGTTTCATTTTGAAAATTTTTGGCGGCCAATTTATAACATTGGGGTCTGGGCTGGCACCAGGGCATGCTTTCTTTTGCCCTCTCTCCTGAAAAATACTCACAATATACACGCACAAAAGAAAAAGTGGAAATTATGATAATCCCCTGACCAATCATTCTCATGATCTGGAAACTTGTAATTAAATTAATTCCTAGGCCAATTATTTACATTATCTGCAAATTTTCTTCCTTTAGAAAGTTTTTTCTTCCTGGTCCAATGATTTGAGAGCTTGGAGAGCCTGGAATTAGTAGGGAGTTGAATTATGCTTAATGGTAAGTTAGTGTATACGAGCATTTGGTGTACCCTTCAAAAATTTTTTGTAGCCAATTTGTAATATTGGGGTCTGGGCTGGTGCCAGGGCTTGCTTTCTTTAGCCTTCTCTGCTGAACAATACGCACAAAAAGAAATTATGCTAATGCCTAGGCCAATCATTCTTATCCTTTGCAAAGTTTTCTCTGGAGAAAGTTTTTTATTTCTGATCTAATGGTTTGAGAGAATGGAGAGATGGGATTTAGTATGGAGTTGAAGTGTGATTCTTGTAAAATTAGAGTGGTAAGTTAGTATACATGAGTGGTGTATGGTTTACCCTTTTTATTTTTTATATTATGACATTTTAGGAATATATAAACCGTTCATTATACTTGTACTTGCATACATTTTTTGATTTCTCAAAAATTGTCTTATTTGAAAATCTTGGTTAGTCACAAGTTTTTACAAATGCACCTCCCAAGGCTTGATGAAAACCTTAAATACTCCGCTCAATTCAAATTATTTTCTAAGATGACCATATTAACCTTGATTTCAATATCAATACTGTTTTAAGCTATTCATTAAAAAAATCCAAATAAAATATTTACAATGAAAAATAAATAAAAAAATTAGAAATTATATTTTTTTAATCAATTCAAACAATTCTAATCCATCTTCCATGTATTATTTTTAAATATTTGTATTTTTTAATTTCATTTGATGTCCTGTTAACATGTATTATGAAAGAAATATGTAACTAGATCATTCTATATTTCTATTATCATGTTAATGGTTAAAAATTATTTTCAAAATTTTTAAGATAATTTAAGCCAACTGCTTTATTTTGTTTAAGTTGCCTTAAATGTTGGTGTTGCAATCCAATGACCATGTTAGATTTTTGTGTATGACCTTTATTGGACCTGAAAGTCTAAAAAGAGATTTTCATGTGTAAATAAAGGGGTAATATTGCCATTTTAGAAAAAGTTTTGAATCAGGGGTTGGGGGGTATATTTGAGGATTTCGACAAACCTTAGGGGGGCATCTGTAAAAGCCAAATTATTATCTTTAAGATTCTCCCAAACTCGGGGTGTCTATTTGGTAATCCCTCAAAATTTATGAGGTAACAGTAAGTCCAGCCTTTCTTTACGAACATGCTACACGCTCAATTCATAGATGATTGAATGTGAATAAAATAAGGCATTGAAATAGAAGTGAATTCTTGGATGTAAAAAGGTGTGCGCTTGGGTGTGTAGTGTAATGGAAAGTACATTGCAAAAAAGACAAAATAGTATGGTAAATAAAGCATAGCGGCGTATGCATTTAAAAAATAAAAAATGATTGAACTGATATGAGTAAATGATTGGAAAGTAGAGAATATATAGCGGTAAAAGATTGAACAGGGGGATAATGATTAAAAAGAAAAGGTTATAAGGTGCAGTGAATACACACCTATGTTTGGGTCAAGTAGGGAAGCAGTGAAATAGAAGGTGTAATAGGATGTGTAGTAGAACTTGACAGCCTACTACAGCCAATCAGACACACCCCTTCAAGAATAAGATGAGGGAGGAGGTGTACTATGACATCCATATAATTAAGTTGGCCGTGAACAATTCCAAATAATTTGAGACTAACAGCAAGTAGTTGTTCCAAAAGGTCAAAGATGTTGGAAAAAAACTACAGGTTCTATAATTTCTCCTCCAGAAGGTCAAAGATGTTAGAAAACACTACAGGTTCTATATCTTCTCCGAGAAAACAGTTTGTGATAGGTTGAACTGCAGAAGGTGGTGATATCGGAAAAGTTTAAGATTATATATTATCTCCGATAAAATGGTTTGTGATAGTTTGAACTGCAGAAGATTGTTCTTCTAGTTGGACTTTATTTTCTTGGGATGGTGCTTAGATGCTGCTGCTGCTGCTTATATCTGATGAACACACTTGACTAGGAAGGCTTCTATAGATGTCTACTGCTGCCCAAAATAACCCGTTAATGTTGAGTTCTGTTTTGAAATATGACACATTTACACCTTTTTCCATGCATATGTTTTTGTATGCTTAATCCCAAGAATATGTTGCTGCCACCAAATTCACTTGTAATTTGCATTGTCAGTGGATGTAGTTCTGCTAACAAGATTTTTTCTTTTTTTTCTCCATGCATATGTTTTTGGATGCTTAATCCCGAGAATATGTTGTCAGCTCTTCTGGGGCTTAGTCCCAAGAATATATTGCTGCCACCAAATTCACTTGTAATTTGCATTGTCAGTGGATGTAGTTCTGCTAAGAAGATTTTTTTTCCTTTCTCCGTGCATATGTTTTTGGATGCTTAATTCCAAGAATATGTTGTCACCACCAAGTTCACTTCTAATTTGCGTTGTCAGTGGATGAAGTTCTGCTAACAAGACTTTTTTTTTTTTTTGATTACTTATAAAGAAGGTGGTGGTTTCTTTGCAAGGAGTTGGGGTGGCTTGTTCTGCCTCCATCAATGCTTGTTTAAGACCATTTAAGAATATAATCAATTACCTACATACTAGATTCTTTCCCTCTTGGTATGATCTTTCACATCAAAATACCTCCTCCTGTTAGACAACAATACCATGAAGTATAATGAATTAACTAGTGGTTTCTCAAGGAAAACCTGGGTGATTTAGAGACAAACAAAAACTTGAACCCTTCTTTTATGCCATTGATTGCGAAAATCAAGAAACATTGAACTGACAACCAAACATTTCTTAAGAAGGATGATGATAGTAAAACTTAGCCTCCTAACTTGATCAAGAGGGAGGAAGCAAAGTGCTTGAATAGCGTCAGTGGTATCGCGAATGATAACCTGTCACTTAAATGTATCAGATTGAAATATCATCGCAAGTGATCATCATGATGAGGATCTCCTGCTGAACTTTGGATGGGCATAAACTACTTGATCATGTGTTTTCTTTCTTTGCTAACTTTCAATTTGTAGATGCCAACATATGTTGTGCTAGACATCCTGCAGTCATGTATGGGAAACAAGGAATGCAAGTTTCACTTTCTAGGCATTTATTTCATTGAACAGAGTTTCCTCAAGAGCAGGTGGTGTTTCAACATCCAAATGCTCTTCTGGCTCTATTACATACCGGCCAGAGCCCAGAGATGATTACAACTATAGCACCTAATTTATATGTAGTCATGGTTGATCCGGTGTATGGACAACAGATGAGCAGTTGAGATCTCATTAAATTGGGTTTCAGAAATTGTAAATTACTTATTCAGTTGAACATTATGCTTGACAAATATTCCATGATTACATGCAGAGCAATCCAGGTTGGGAATTTCACCACAAATATAAGTTCATGGATAAGCTAGTACGGGAGGTTACTCAGCCAATGAAATGGTAGACAAGAGCAGCTTGTTTGACTTAAGTAGGAAAGTAAATTATGAGAGTTCAAGGCAGTTTTGAGGACTGACAAAACCAATATCTAGAATAAGGTGTAAGCATGATCTCTTAATCTGTTGTAATTGTTTAAATATTCGAATATACTTCTTATATCATTTCATGAATTTGGTCTTTTAACCATTTATTACTGGTTTTAATAGGGTTTGCTTTTGTTCTTTCCCTTTTCTTTATCATGCTTTACAAATTTGGAGACTCAATGCAATTTCATCTCCAATTAATTTTGTAGATATTATTGTACAATTGATTTAAATTTTGATGAACCGTTACTGATTGTGATTTAATTTGTAGACATGAACTCTCCCAACCAAAACATGGTACAAGAGGCCATCATTGCCACCATGACATTATTCTGTGTATTCGGATTTACCTAAGTACTCCTGTTTTCCTAGTCATATCAAGGCCATATCATATCTTAACTATGCACATGGCAGCAAGTTTGAGGCCTCCGGGCTACTCCATAGCACTGCTTTGACCTTCTACTGGGGCTCTACCCCACGCTATTCCATCTCACTGATTTTGTAACGTAAGATCCTTACGGCACCCTCTGTGTAATTCTAGCTCCATATCTATACCCTTCCTTTTGCCTTCAATTCTGTATTCTGCAAACAACACACTCCACATAAACTCTTGTGAAGGGTGTGTTTGGATAGGTGTAAAAGGGGTGTGTAGTACCTACGACGCGGACTACACAGCCTCTATAATACTATAGGCTACATTCCAACGAAACAAAGTAAGACTGACTACGCTTTACATCATTCTCTTTTCAATCATTATTTTGATATTTCCAGTCCTTTGTCGTTATATATTCTCTATTTTTTTTTTATTTTTTTTTATCATTTGCTCTTATTCTTTCAATCATAAATCTACTTTTTCAAATGCACTTCTATTTAAACTTTGCTCATCATGTTGTTTTTTTCTTTTCTACAATACTCTCCCCTACTAGACACCCTTTTCCACTTATCCAAACAAACCCTTGGCAACTTATTCGTTGCCATTGCAAAAGGATATCAGTGAATCAGTGATTGAACACTGACTTTTTACTTCTTCAAACTCGTTACTAGTCATTAGTTCCTATCCCTCTCCATAAGCTATCTTAATAGGAAATGCTTTTTAATTGCTGAAGTCAATTATCATCATTCTTCTCGGTTTACTTACGCAGGGTTAGCTGCGTGACTTGAAGTCTGTCATTGTTTTGATCAGTTGCTGGTGTCA
>JAYJMB010002545.1:0-15161 GCA_036873735.1 Pouteria campechiana
TGCAAAAGATGAAGTATTAGGTGCAAAAGATGAAGTATTAGGAGAATAAAATATGACATTTTGCATTCTCATCAGGCTAGTTTTGTATGATGTAAAGAAACAGTAAGCATAATAAATATGATAGTGAATAGTAATAATCAATCACCAAGAGTAGTTGAATGAGTGGCTTTGAATGCTTATTGGAGTGAGATGCAATAAATCTAATCTTATGGAAGAAAACTTAAAAGCTAAGTAAATGCTCTCTCTTTATTTTTCAAAGTAATCTCTCTACTTCTACATTTCTCACTTAACTCTTTTTATATTGATGCTTCTGAATACTTCTTTTGTAGTAGCTAAGGCTCATTTAATTTGAGGGAACATTTAAATTTTTGATAATTAAGCCACTCTCATGGTTTTGGAGCTTTTGACAATGCAATATCAGATCCTTTGATATTGGATTATGAAAGCCTTTTGCACATATGACCTATCATCACATCTTCGGATTCTCTAAAGTTAAATTTTGGTTCCTCCAAAGTGTTGCGATAGTGGCAACTCATGTCGAATCCATCAAGGGCTGACTTCGAAGTGCTTCACAATCTCCGAAGTACTTATTCTATAACTCTGAGGCTGCACAGTGCTTTACCATATGAAAGTTGACTCCAAAGTATTTCACTTGGCTTCGAAGTGCTCTTAATGACTATGACAAATTTGATATCTACCTCTGAAGAACTCCATTGTCTCCAAAGTGTTTAATTTGTGACTTCGAAGTGCTTCTCTTTTGACTCTGATAAATTATTTTATCTAAAGACTATTCTATTAACTCTGAACTCCATTTCGTCTGTCTCCAAAGTGCCTTATCAACTCTGAAGAGCTTATCTTCTATCTTTGAACAAATTTATCAATTCTAAAGTTATTGAGCTTGTGAATCTGAAGAGATAATCTTCTGTCTGTAAAGTGCTTGTTCAACTCTGAAGTTCTTTTAATAATTAAGAAACTTTATTTTCTTCAACTAAGTATATTTTTGAGTCTGCTTTTGATTTATATACTTGGTTATTTTGAGCATTTACTTGGTTTCTTCCTCTGAAAAGTTACTTTTATACTTGAAGTTGTCTGAAACAACTTATTCAAGCATTATGAAAATTATTCTCATAGATTAATTTGAAAATGATTCAACAAATACTTAAGAATAAATTATTAGTACCTTAATGTTTCACTCATATTTTTGCTCATCATCAAAACATGGTCGGTTAAGAATGTTCATCATCAAAATCAAGCAAGATACGTGAGTACACTCAACATTCTCCCCTTTTTTGATGATAACAAAATATTGAGTGATATACCTTTCAAAACTATGCAATAGAATATTAAAAAATTTAAAGCGACTAAATGCATGTTTGATATATAATGTATTTTTATTAATTTAGTGTAGCTCCCTCTAAATGAGTGGAATAGGTGCACTACAATCACTACATTTTCTCCCCATTTTGTCAGAATAAAAAAGGTGGATGAAGGGAAGAAGAAAATGGTTGTTATACAGAAAAGAATATTGCATTAACAATGCTACCATGTATAGATTGCAAAAAAAAAATCATAAAAACATATAAAAGAAATGTCTATCAAAAAGGACTAATATTACATTTAAGCACATATTATAAGAGAGCACATCATTAAAGAAAAATGTCATCAGGGAGATTTTTCAAAAAAATTAAAATATAGATGCAGCAGAATCACTAGGGTGGTTTGGATTTTCTCTGATAGGTTTTGGATAAGGTTTGAGTAGGCTTAGCAAGTTGGGAGGAAAGCAGTTTAGAAGGGGACTTAGATTGTTTAGGAATGGAACATTTAATTCTTTTCGGTGGATGAGGTGGAATAAAAAATGGATCTTTTGGAATTGCAGTTAGGGGTTCATGGGTGTAGGCCTAAGGTTCACAGTTAGTAATATACATGAAATCAATACGATCTTGAAAAGTTAGGTCTAGCAACTTAGGAAAAAATACTGGAGTGCCTTTTAAGATGGCTTCTGTGTTGGTATTCATCATCGCAGATATTCTTCATAGTGCAAGGCAATGCAAGAAAGATGGGCCTTTTATGTTCTTTGGAAGGTGGGATTCTTGGATTTCTCTTAGGTTTAGAAGATGGTGGCTGAGATGAGGGTTTTGTAGATGATGGCTGGGGTAAGGATTTTGGTTTGGGAACACTAGGTGGTTTTCTTAAGGCTTTAGTTGGTGGAGGAGGAGTGGGTTCAGGTGAGGGAGAAGGTTTAGAATAGCTATGGATATGGGTGAGGAAGATGTTGATTCCTATAAGGTGGCTTAACTCAGAGGGGGGAGGTAAATTCAGTTTATAAAAATTATTGCTTAACCCTAGTGAAATCAATTTCCCTCTTTTCATGCTTGTGTGCTATGTAATATAAGATGAATAATAAATTATAAAGCACACAAAGAGTGAAGCAATCAAATACACAAATAATAAGATTTTTATAGTGGTTCAGGCACCCTGTCCCTACATCCACTCTTCCAAGAACAAACACACACCTTGTATATTGGGTTCCACTATTTCCAATAGTAGAAATACAAACAGTGCTCTCAACACTCTTCTAGATTCTAGCTCTAGGGGCATAAACATAGTGCTCCCAACACTCTTTTTAGATTCTAACTCTAGGGGGCATATTCATACTGCTCTTAACACTTGGAGGACTTGAATGGGTTTTTGATTGGTTGATTTGCCATTGACTCTTAGAACCTCAATCTCCTTAATGATCTCTGGGAAGACTTAATCTTTAAGTAACTCTTTGTAGCATACAAGATCTCCCTTGAATATATAAAAGAAGTAGGCCTTGAATAGATACAAAAAAATGAGCTCTTAAATGATATTTGAAGTTTAAAATTCTTGGTCTAGGGATGCAAAAATTTGTGGAAGATTTCAAAGTCAATCCCCTTACTTCTTCAATCTTGAATCGTCCCTTAGCTTCCCTTTAAATAGAACTTCAAAAATATAACTATTGGAAGGAATGGAAAGCAATTTCGAGGCCTACAATGTTTGGATTTTTAAACATTGGAAGTCAGCAGGCGGTAGTAGAGGAGGCTGTGCCAAGTGACTATTTGCTCGGTGGTAGTGGCAGCAGGTTGTGCCAAGTGATTATGACCATTTTCTGAGAAAAAATCCCAAACGCATCTTGCTATCCATTTGCAAGCGATATCCATAGGAGGCTATGCCAAGTGACTACGACATAAGCAGTATCCACAGGAGGCTGCGCCAAGTGACTGCAAAATAGGCGGTATTGGCAGGTAATAGGTGAACTAGCAGGCAGTTTCTTCAGAAGAAGTACTTTGTCTATGGCTTTGCCTATGGATGGCAGGTTGTATCCACAAGTGCCTGCGGCAAGTGACTCCGATCCTGCACACAACATTTTTGAACTTTGCCATTTAATAAACTTGGGCATTATTCATCATAAATCAAATTACATTTATACACATATTATATACATAAGTTAGAGTATGGTTAAATTATTTAAGCATAATTTCTTTTTCATGTAAAGAATATCTTCTATGAAGCACACTTATCAAAATGTATTTATCCACACATGAATTTCACAAGTTGTCGAACATGGATAAATTACATATTATATTTTTCAATGAAAGCTTAAAGTGATAGCTTCATGAAGCACATGATATATCTATGATCCAACATATAATAAACAACGTTAATACACTATGGATCATAATGAATTCTTCGTTCTTTAAAACAATTTACATAATACGCTTGCATTCAAAATGTTGCAATAATGATTATTCATGCCAAGCATATTTATCTTCATTTTAGGTTTCCTAGACTAAAATCATCATTAGTATAGATCAAATCAAAAATAAGTTTTGTTGTCATTAAAATCATATATAACAAACCTAACATTCTCTCCCTTTTTTATGATGATAAAACTTGAAAACCTGGGACATTTAAAGAATGTACTAATGATCCTTTTGCATTTGCAAACTCCCCCTATCTAATTTAAACTTATAATCCTTTGGAATTTGACAAATTATTATAATGATAGACCAAAACAAGTCTTACCAATTAAAGCAAGTATTTCTCAATTCTTCTCCCCTTTTTTGTCAACATTTAAAAATGGTCAAGAAATAGGGAAACAGGTTTTGCAATTATAACCAAAAGATAAAACTCCCCCTGTCTTGCTGGGTTCTTAAAAGGATACAAAAATGAAGGAACATGTCTGCCATCGGTTGGATTCATCCCAAGCATAGTGATGATCATGAAATAGAATATATTCATTTATATTATGTGCATCATTCAAATAAATGCCATTGAAAATTTGTCAATCAACAAAGGAAAGCTCCAAAAATGTAAGAATGCTATTGATCTATCCCTTGACAAACTATTGGATGCATAATGAAATCTACTATTTAAGCTTTAAAATAAATATTTGTCAAGATCATTAAATTAATCTGAAGGTAGGTAATTAATCAAAGTGAAAACAAAATTAATTCAGATATTTTCACAAATGCACTTTTGATACCATGGAGAGAATATGTTTTCATCAACATTTAAAGTGTCTAATTCAGATGGCTTATAAATTCTTATAGAAATGGTTGCCATAAACATAGAATAAAAAGTATTTTCATTGATAAGTAATACAGATATATTAAGAGGCAACATTCAAACATTTTGCAATTTTGTATTTCGAAACTTAAAAGAAATGTAAGCAAGTTTCAAGCATTGATCATTGCATTCATCAAAATCATGACAGATAAATATCGATTATTATGAAGGAATTGTAAAACAACTATTAAAGAATATTTAAATTTTAACATGTAAATAGTTGTTAATCATCTATTAATAAAAAAAAATCATACCAATGATCACACAATTTCATCATTTAAAAGAAATTTGAAAACATACAATGTCTTCATTAACATTTTTTTCTCCCCCCAAAAGAAATACGAAGTCCAGACATGAGGATCTGTAGGAGGCATAGGTGAAGTAAACTCCCCCTAAATAGCATCTCAGGTAGAAAAAAGCTCCTCTGTTAGAAAGATTGGTTCTAGATCATCCTAGGTTTCATGGGCTAGAATAGTAGATGAAGTTAGGTCGACTCTGTGTAGACTGAGGTGTCTCATAATGTGAGAGAAGAGTATCCAATTTCTTTTCTAATCTCTCCTATGCTTTTCTCAAGTCACCTAATTCTTCTTTTAGTTCCCTTCTTAGCTCTCCTACCTCTTTCCTCATTTCTTTCACTTCAAAAGACAGTGAAGCATATGCAGATGACCTTGGAATGATGACTTCAGGTGAAGTCCTAGGTGGTGAAGTTTGTTTGTCTGCAATGGGACTGTCCATGCTAGCTGGCTGTTCCTCTTCACCCATTTCCTCCATTTCTTCTTCTTTATGTGAGTGTACTCCATCTTCCTCTTCTTCACTCTCATTGTCTTCTACCATTTCTCTCTCATTCTTTTTATCCATCTCTGCTACATAGTCTGAAATTTTGATTTCCATTTTCTTCAATAGTGTTTCTCCTACCCAATCCTTTTTGAGAGATGACATATGCAGACTAGATTCTCCATTCAAAGGAACATGGAAATGCTCAAAGATCTGAGATAGCCATACTCTATATGGAACTATATGATCTATTCTCTGTGGCATGTATTCAAACTAGTGAACATTAGTTTTGGTAGGCTGACTTTTTGATAATTGTATATTTTCCACAATACTTTAGCTTCCATTGCCGTTACCTGATCTGTTCCTCCAAGATTAGGTGTAAACATGTTTTCTAATACTTTTCTTAGCATCCTAAGCTCAATAGTTAAGTTATTTGTCCTCACGTATGTGTGAACAAATGTGTAAACTATGCCTATGGATAGATTATTGAAAATTTTTTCTTTCTTTCATTCATCCTCATCCTCCATGGCTAACACTCCTAGAATTGTCCAAGGTGTTCTTCAGATGATAAATCATATGTTCCAAAGCTAATTTCCACACCTTTCACCATTGACACATAGGAATTTTTTTTCTAATTGAAATAGAAAATGAGAACTAACTCTCTATATATGGGTGCCTCACATTCCATCAACTTAGTCCGTCCTTGATAATTCAATATAGATCAGATATCAAATTTACATTTATCAAGGAAATTCAAATCTACATTCTTTTGAACATGGACTGGTCTCCCAAGCATTGAGGTATAATATTTGAACTCTCTATCCTCACTGCCAAAGTAATATGCAGGTAAATTTGTTGGTTTGAATTTGATAATAGGAACCTTTCTTTTATGAACCCCAACTGGTAGAGTACTTAAATCAAACGTCCTTCTTCCTTCTTCATTTCTTCCTACATTTTCTTCATCATCATCATTCATATTAGGATTGGGAGAGGAAATACCTTGGGTCCTTGAAGGTCAACCTCTCCTAGATGAGGTTCCAGCTCTAGAAGTGGAAGCTTAGGTTGTGGAAGTTTCTCCTTGGGTTCTAGGTCGTTTGACCCCTTTTTGGGTTTTGGAGACTGAATTTTGGTGCCATTGAGATGTAGATGCAGAATGGGAATGAGGGAAACTTATAGAAGTAGCTTCTATGGATGATAAGAAATCATTGGCACACCGTATTTTAAGTTGTAGGGGATTGGAATGTTGGAGGCAGATGAGAATGAACTTGAATCAATGTGCCAAATTTAAGCCCTTCAAAATAGAAGGCGGCTGTGAGCATAGGATCCTAGGGACATGGGCGCATGGAGTTCAGGTGGTAGCATTCCCATAAACACATAATCCTAAATATTTTGAAGTTCTAACATCCACCCTATTCTACCCATGACTTTTTAGTTTTTTTCATTTGATTTTGGTTTAACATAATCATCATGTAATTAATCAAGTCAATTTGATGATTGAAAACATTATCATTTCAACATGTTCTTTCATTCATATCAAGCATGCATCAAATCAATGATCATTAGAGTTTTCCTTATTGCATAAGTTCAATTTTAAGCATGCTTAAACATTTTCAACATATATCTTAATCAAGAATGATAAGTATAAGAGATAAGATGAAATCATTCATAACATAAATATGAATTTTAAATTGTAATTCAAAATTCAAGTTGTTATCTTAACTTATTCATTCCTAGGGGCTCAAGCTTTAATGATGATTTGCAGAAGGAATAACTACAAATGGAATTCCTATTCAAGACCTTGAACTATGAAGTTCCCCAAATAAGCTTGACTATGCCTTAGGACTGCATTTACATCAATGATTAATTAGTTTCATATATTAACTTAGATTTTTAGAATGATTTAGCTCAAACAATGAATTCACATAAGTTCATATTCAAGGCAGTCTTTTTCAGAGATATGCAAAGTATATAAACAAGTAAAGCATATATTCCATTCATCAAATAGATATATCAAGTAGGACAAGTTATCTCTTTTATCGCTTCCTTGTAAATTTTACAGTTGAGTACATAACTGAAGTTGTCAAGCTTGATTCTTCATTTCATCCTTGTTATTTGAAATCTTTTCTACTTTTGATTTTCCAAGGTAGATTTCAGATGTTGATATGATTTTTGCTTTGAACTGAAACTCCTTTTTCTTTGTTTGAGTTTTTCTCTCCATTCTATATATTGTCTAAATTTTTGAATAAAAAGGATCTGCTTTGTCTTTGAATTTGTCTGAAGTCAATTTTCAACAAAGTATTTGTCTAGCTATCCATCAGACAAAGTCACTTCATCCTTTAGTTTGTTTGTAGTTAGTTTGTCTAAGGTATAGACGAAGATGGCTTCTCATATAATAGATGAAGTAACCTATTCGTCTATAGCTTACTTAGATCAAACAAACTCTCTATTGCTCAACATTTGTCTGAGACAAACTTCATTTTAGCATATGAAGGGTCTGCTTTGCCTTTGAGTTTGATTGAAGTTAGTTTCAAATAAAGTGTCTATTTTTGAATTTAACTCATCTTTTAGATTGTCTGATATTTCCAACAAAGCCATGTTCAAGCTACATACACCTTGAGAGTTCTTGCACTTTCTCTTCATCAGCATAATCACATAGATAAAACTTTTATATATCAAATTAATTAGTGTAAGTTTCTATTTAGCATAGAGTGGCATACATAAAAATTAGACTGCTTAGCAAAATATTATGAACTTTATTATTTTAAGCAAGTCATTTATTATCTAGATTATTTATATGAGCGCTCTCTCCATTTAAATTTCATGATTATTTCATTTGGATTTTGCTACCTTCAATCTATATTGAATTAAATTGAAATAGATTTTGTGATGCTGTTAATTAAGATAAATGCATTCTACTTCAATTATAGCTATTGAGTTCTTTGCACTAGCATGCTTATGAATTATATTATGATGATAAGAATTTGTTTCATTTGAAGATTTTGAAAATATTAGTATGCTGGATTAACTATTTTTCCTTAAGAGTATTTTTAATTATTTAAGCATTATTCTTCATTTTTTTATATCATTTCACAAACACACAATATACTTTGTCATTTTATTCCTATTTATTTTTGGAATTCATTTTGTTTTGTATCATAAGTTTAAAGATTTTAAGTTCTTCTATTTTAGGCTAAACTCTAAACTTTTATTCATGCACAAATAAAGCTTTATTAGAAATAAATGAATAAATATACCAAGTACAATAAAATAACATAAGAAATTTTGGGTTTGAATTGTCATACCTATACTTACCTTAGCCTCTGACTTCTTTGAATACATTCTCCTTCATCTTGTGTTAAGAAGTCATTTATCTATTGAAATAGCTTGATAACTTTTCTTTTCTTCTTTATTATTTCCTACACTTAGATCAATCTCAATGGGAACATTTGTAAACTTTAAGTGCAAATCTATTAGCCCCTTAGAAGATATTTTTAACTTGTTTATCATTTCTCTTGCATTTTTACAAGTAGAGACATATTTGCAAATAGTTGACAAGAAGCACATAATAGGGCATATATAGCTTTTAATGCTTTCTTGCCTTGCTTCTCACTTCATCCTCACTTATGCTAATAGAAGTAATTTCCACAACTAAAGGTCAATGGTAATAAGACATGTTTTCCAACTCCTCTTTTAACGAGTAAAACTCATTACATCAAAGTTTATATGCTTATAAATTCATGGGCGAATAGTTTAATATAGTGATTATTATAATTTGGCCAAAGAAATTATGAATTTTGCTAAACTAGGGTTTCTATGAATACTAAAATTTGGACATTTCCTGATTTTTGTGAAATTAATCATAGGATAAATGATATATGACATGATTATCATGTTTTAGACCTGGTATGAAGTAATTTGGACTAGTGAAATCGAATTTTGGGCTATACCCTACCTAGGGGTTACTGAGAATTTTTGTAAATGGGATATGTAAGCCAGAAATTGAATAGCTTAAAAGCTTAAATGAGTTATTTACATGTTGTTTGGATGTTAATCATGTAATATAGCTGATAAATATGCCAAACAATCAAAGTTCTGGTGCTACTTATGAAGAAATCATAGTTTGAAAAGTGTTTATCGTATGTTTGATGAGTATAGTATGTGGACCCCTTTGTGATTCGAATCTATGGATGGGGATAATGGTTATCTCATGTTTGTTCTGGGCATGTGTGTTTTGGATGAGGGATTATGGATATCCCATGTTGGTGTGAGATCAACATGTATTTGTTTATGATCAATGAATATCGAGGATAGAGAATATCCCTTAGATGGCAATGATGTGTTTGCCGAGTAGGATGAACGCATGAATGTTGGGAATTTGGAATATCTGGTAATTGAATTGATCTATGATATAGACATGTGAGTTTTTGGGATAGAAAGTATCACATGTAATTATAAGGATAGAGAGTATCTCATGTCATTAAGATAAAACGGGATTGAGAATATCCAATGTTGTATATGAATGAGCATGTGTATGCCTGTTTCATATTGTATAAGATTATGCATGTTGAATTGATAGGGATAGTAAGTATTCCTAATTGAGTATGCTTTTGTTAGAATATGAATGATGGGATTGATAGGGAATGGTGTATATTCCTTGATCATATTTAAAGTAATTTTTTATGGATAAATGGGGATAAAATTTATTCCATAAGTCTTATTTCAGTTATATCATTTATGAATGTATATCTTGATGGATTGGGAAGCATTCTATAAGTTATTTGTAGTGCTTGAATGACACATTATGTGACTACGTTGGTATGACATAGTATTGATGTGTGTGACGAGTTAAAGTGGTTTAGGGCTAATGTGATGTTATGCTTGGATGGCACCATTATAATCGTGGTGTCTACATGAAACCTAGTCTAGTATAATGAGCCTAGAGTGGCTAATATATAAGGTGATATGAGCTACCTAGAAGTCACCTATATGATATAATTGTATACGCCTGAAGGGCATAGAGCGTTGTAGTGAATTAAGGAGGACTGAAGCCTCTTGGATATATATATATATATGTATATATATATTCATGCTGTGATAGTGTGTATTCATGTTTTGGAGAGAATATGTGGTTATTTGTTTATTATATAACATGTCTACCTACTCATTGAGTTGCCCAGACTCACGGCTTCTATGTTAAATTTTTAGCTAACAAGCCAGGTGAAGACTCCTGATTGTGAATTGGGACTAGCGAGCAAAAGTAAAAGACTTTTAATGGTAGGATAGCATGTGTGGATTAGAATACCATGATATTCTTGTATGATGATTTAATTGTATTAAATTATTAAGTTTATGATGTATAGGCATAATTGTAGTTTAAAAGATTCTAATGAAGTATGGCATGTCATAGAAATCATTTAAGTATGATATTGAGAATGGATTTGTATTAAATTCAAGGTAACGCATTACAATTATGAAATGGTTCTGATCTTGAGCAGAGCTATGAGTATGGGTTTCAGTATTTAGATATAATTATTGTCTTATAATTATGAAAATATACATTTTATTTGATTTCATACATGTATATTATGTTTAAACATCGATAAAATAGGGTAGGCTCTACCAGATTTTATGCAGGATATTTTCCTTAGAATTAGGAAAATTGTGAGGTTATAATAAGATTTCTCTTAAGAAGAAGGGAAATGGTAGCGTCTCGCATAGGCCCTGGTGTGGTGTGGTCAAAACGAATAGGGTGGGGGTGTTACAAATGATATTAGATCTAGTGACTTATCTGTGTGATAAGTCCCGCTTATCTGTGTGAGAGCACTAAGTCTAGATTAATGATGGCAATGGTAGTGAGAAAGAATTAAGAAATGATGTGCCAATATTGGTTTATGGATCCATGAGAAAAGGTTAGCTTAATGGTAATAGGAAGGCATTAGAAAGGAAGTAGGGCATGTAATTGTTAATGCTAAAGTATTGTGGTCATTATTGCCACAGAAAAGAAAATGAAAGTGCTATGATAGCACAAAGTAGCATTTGTTTGTAGTGGGCAGAATAGTGCAGGGAAGTGTAGTGGTGCCCATACATGTATTTTTTGACCTGTTTATTCATAATGTTGTTAAATATGAAAATAAAAGAATGAAACTATGAAGTTTCATGGCTGGCATGTGTGCCTTGATTACATAAATTATTATAATCAATTGATTGAATATGATGTGTTGTGATATAATGTGATGTATTATGGCATCAATCTCAGATATGTATCTGAGTTAATGGCCTAGCTTGTGTATATGTTTCGTTGACTTATTTAGAAATGAATAGATTATGCAATCAATTGTATAGCATGAAATTTGATTATTGTGTGATGAATTATATGAATATAATGCATGATATCCATGAGATATGGATAAGTTTAAAAAGGCTTGAATGCTTTGGTGGCATAGACATCGTGATGGCATGGATGTAATGAAAATTGACACTTGTAGGGATGTAGGCATGTATTACTAGCATGTGTAACTGATGTTTGTATTTTTGAGCATTCCTATGTGTTAAATGATGTGATTGAAATGTCAAGATGATCTTGTTATGATTGTAATGCCATTGTGGCATTGATATGATTAATTACAATGTCGGGATAACATTTTGTATGTTTATGTATGATTGTGATTGTTTGAAATGCTAAGATGGCATTGTAAAGATTGTAATGCTAAGATGACATTAATGCAATGGATATTTTGACATAAAATGATTATAGTGTGCAATGAATGATATGAAATTGAAATGCATATGAGCATGTTTTAACAATTTTACTGAGTTGGACATAGTAATGTTTGCTGATGAGTTAGTGGTAAGCTCATGAAAACTACTAGTATATTGTGAGTTGGTGGTAAGCTTGTGAAAACTACCAGTGTATGTGAGTTGATGTTAAGCCCATGAAAACCATTAGGAGTTGGCGATAAAGTCATAAAAACTACCAGTGTTTGGGTGTTGATGGTAAGGTCATGAAAACTATTAGGAGTTTGTGGTAAGCTCATGAAAACCACAAGTGCTGGATATCACCTATGATGGATAAGACCTCTAGTGCTCGTGTCTGGCAGAGGTAGATGTGATGTCACCTATGATGGCAATAATGTCTGGTGCCCATGTCTAGTAGAGGTGGACGGCTAGTGTGGTGATGATATTATGGCTTAGAATTAGCCTAAATTGATAATTAGTTCTGGATGCTTTTAGATTACATTATGTCGATGTAGTGTATTTGATGGTCAAATTATAATTCCTTGTAAGTACACGAGTGTATAGCAGTACAGTGTGCTTAGCAAGGGTTGATCCCACAGAAAACTGTCAAGCTGATTCAATTATGTATATTTACTAATACTAAGTTGTCTTAAATTTGAAAGATAATTTAGAAGCTAAGTAACTAAAAGTGTAATGTAAGATAAATAGAAAATAATGGCTTAAGTAATATAAAATAGTATTCAGGTTGTAAGAGTCTGGGGATCTGACTTCACCACTCAACGATATTCATGGTTCTTGAGATGTTGGTATCAATTCAGTATCTTGGGTTCATTCTATCCACTGTATGATTATTACCATTAGGCATCCAGGTTTAAATCAAGTATTTTCTCCCGTTCCAATTAACTATGGCATGTAGTGTAATTGATATCGAAAACTCATGAAAATCAGAAGAACTTTAAAGAACTAAGTAGAATAGTTTAGCATATGACGTCTACCTCAACCATCTACGTATCCATTCAAAAGAGCATGGTACATGGTTTAACATATGGTGTCTACCTTAACCATCTACTTATTTATTCAAAAGAGCACAATACATGGTTTAACATATGATGTCTAACTTAATAACATACTCAAAGATAATCAAGCTAATTCACATAATTGGTGATTAGACAATCAAATAAATTAGATGAATGCATTATACACAATGAATGAAACAAAATGATATTGAATTAATAACCAAACAATCTCAATTAACAATGAATATCAAGGAGGGCTACATTACTACCCCAGAAAAAGGAATTTAGTTCATAATAAAAATAAAAATAAAATTCTCTAAAATATACATGATTGCAGAACTCGAAATCCTTCTCTTACTCCCTTGGAAAACTTCTCCCCTCCAACTCTCTTCTGGTCATCCTTAAAATAACCCAAGCAGTAGGGTTTAAGTAGAACTCTCAACATATTGGAATTCCTTTACACATAAAGATCCTCTTTTAAGAATAACTCTGTCTTTCCACATGAAAAGATAGCTTCCATGCGTAACAATAAGAATTCCAAAATAGACAAATTTATTGCACATTTGGTTTCCAAAGATGCCTTCTAAAAATTGCAATAGCTTATGCGTTCCAAACTTAAGAAAATTTTAGCAACTTGTGCGAAGGAATTTGCTTCCAAAGAGAACTCAATTAATTATAAGTGATGACCATTATGGGACCCTATTGCCAAAAATACATTGTTGATTGGATAGCAACATCACATTCACCATGTCAAAAATTTCCATGCTTCGCACTTCTATTTCATCCAAAATTATTTTCTGCATTTTCTAAATTCTCTGCATTTTAAACTTTGTCTTTAGCCAAAACAACCGACAAAGTAGCCTTGCTATAGATGAAATTTTGTCACCAATAGATGGATTTATATGATAGAAGATGAAGTTCTACTTACTATAGATGAATTTCTTCTCTAGCAGACGAAGTTCTACTTACGATAGATGAAGTTCTTCTGGAAATAGTTTTAGTATTTTGATCATAACTTTCTCATACAAACTCAAAATTGGATCATTCTTTTTGTATTGGATATATAAACTTTATCTATATCATCTATCTTCTATGATTCGTGAGCCCCCAAAGTGACGCATTTTGATAGACAAAGTAGCAGACGAATATGAAGCTTGAGAGACAGTTGCACTATTTTAGCCATAAATTTCTCATATAAACTCTGAATCATATGATTCTTAATGCATTGGAAAGAAAGAACAAAGGATAAAACTTTCATGTTGAAAACATTTCCCAAATCTACCTCCATCAATCCTAGAAGTTGTTTAAAATTGATACCTTGTGTAATCTTCAGTTTTATTTTACAGAAATTTATATCTACAATAAAACAAGCTCTATTAAGTGTAATATTCACTTAAATTTCAATATAAAAAATGGCAACACATTAAAAAAGGATCTTAAACATGTAAATTTAGATATAAAAATATGATATATTATAAGCTTATCAAATACCCTCAAACTTAGCTTTTGATTGTCCTTGAGCAAAATAACACTCTGAACTAATGAATCATTCTAGAAAAATCTCTCTTAAACAATCAGTAACATGCCAGACAAATTACATATATATATGTATATATATCTCAGAAATTACTCAAGATACTTGCCAAGTAATCTCATGAAACCCATGCCTTATCAATCCTTTTATGAAATGAAAATGTATGTGTGGCTAGTGTCAATCTCATGCTACATGCATATTTTTTAGTCAACAATGAGCAAACCAATGATTCTCATGATCTTCACAAACACCCCCATAAGCTTGTTTTTCATAATCCCTCTCCACTATGTAGGTAACTCTATTCATTTCGATCAATAGGTCTTTGCTAAGCTTGTAATTGGGCCTTAGGTTTAGTTAACAAGAAAGAAAATAAAGATTCACAAAGTAAGAGATCATATCAAAATTTTATATGAATATTTACTCTCTTAACTTTTTGTTTGGAGTTCTTTCTATTCTAAGGGTTGTATCACTATCACACCCCATTTTATTTTCTTTTATATTCATTAGGATGT
>JAYJMB010002546.1:0-15160 GCA_036873735.1 Pouteria campechiana
TATGCTGCGCAGATGGTTCTTTTTCCTTCACATTACTCGATCTTGGGGGAGGTGCTGCCGAAATTTTTATTACAATTATACATCGGCCAGCACATTTATGTATCAATATGTAGCAACCATCGGCCAGGGGTGATGTGGGCCAGCGGGGTGCTACATGGGGACTTGATCTTCATGGATATATTCATATTCTGAATGAGAACATATGGTTGTTACTCTAGTATTATTTTATATTTCTGCCTACTTACTGAGTTGCCTGTATTCATGCCTTCTTGTTTCAAATTTTTAGTGTACAGGTCAAGATAAGGGGCTCGAAGATGATGGATTTTTATTATGTTATATAGAAATTGAAATGTTCCTATATTGTGTATGTATTCATTTAAAGGTTATGATAATTGAGTTATATATGTATTTTGGGTATGTATAACAATGTAAAATTAATTGGCATATCATCATGTATTGGTGAATGGATTTAAATTATTCAGTTGTGTATTGCCATCATGGGTGACATAGGTTCTGGGGGTAGTGTATGGGTAAATTAGGTAAGTATTGGGGTTTATGTTAATCTTTCATTATTGTTAAATGTAAGTTTTATATGATTCATAAATATATGCACAAGTTGGAGTCCTAAAAATATGGGGTAGACTCTATCAAAATTTTAACAGAAATTTTCCTTAAAAAATAGAAAAATTGTCGGGGTATCAAAAGATTTTCTTAAGAAGAGAGAAATGGTAGTGTCCCGCATCGGCCCTAGCATTGTATGGTCAAAACGCATAGGGTGGAGGTGCACGGCAATATAAAGTTGTTCTTATGGCACCACCTAGAAAGCATCCTAAAGGGACTAGGAGGTGTATGACCTCAGGTAAGACCATTCTAATTAAGAAGTCCTTTGTCATCAAAACTATTCCTATGTAAGACACCATGTCATATGCATACCAACCCAAGTTCAATTATAAAAGCACAAGTATGCACACCTTACAAAACAAGCTTTTAATTATCTATACACCTCTCTCATGTTCTTATTACTAACTTGAGCATCAAAGTGCTCATGCTAAGACTAGGGATGCAAATTGGGGTAGGTCGACTCAACCCTATTTGGCACTAGGTCTGGATAGTTTTTTGGCCTGTAGTCTAGGTCGATTCGAAAATTCTAACCTAAACTGAAATTTTGGGCTGGGTCAATGTGGTAAAAACTGACCCAGGCTAATAATACATAAGAAAAAAACAAAACGTTAAGCCTCTCCGAGTCCACCACACGCATACCCTAATCGTATTGCCATTTTTTTCTGGTCTCCATCTCCCTATTCAAGTTTGATGAACAGAGAGCTCCATCTCCATATCCAAGTCTAATGAACCTTGGCTCCATCTCCCTACCTCTGCTCGGCTTCATCTCCCTCACTCCCTGCTTCTTCTTGACTCTATTTCCCTACATCGCACGACAACCATCCTGTCTCCTTCACTTCCTGCATTTGCTCATGGAAACCATTTCCCTACATCTACTCACAGCTCCATCTCCCTGCATCCCCACCCCTGGTCCCCTGTTTCGCTACTATAGGCGATGCCCATCTTGCTAGTGATTCATATGCTATAAATAGCCACAATCATCAGGGCATACACTCACCTACTGTCGACGACTCATCTTGTCAGTGACTCATCTGCTCACGGCAACCATCTCCTAAGTTTTGTTATTGTCGACACTTGACACCCATCAGGGCATCCACCGCTCGCAGGGATGAGGTATTGCATGATTTGATTGCAATAACAACATTTTCTAGACACCCATTAGGGCATCCACCCACAACATTTGATTGCAATAAAATCATCCACTACCATTGACACTGGATACTCATATGGCATGATTTCCAAGCATTTCAATAACAAGATTTTCTCTATTAAGTGATTATTTATATTATTTAATGATATCAAAGGTGAGAAAATGCAATTTCAGTGATGTCCAAATATTTGTGATATGTGGCCCACATGATCAATGTCCCTGATCTCACAAACACATTGATAATTTATTAGATTTTCTTTTGCTTTGTATTGGGTGTCAACAACGCAATTCAATTGGATGATTATGATTATAGCTTGTATTGGAAGTTTGGAGTTAATTAGAAGGGTAGATGCCAAGGTTGTTTGTGTAATTAGGAGAAATTTTGAGACTTTAAACATCACAAACGATAAAACAAACTTAATTCATGGGTGGCACATATGTTCCAATCATTCTTATCTCTGATATCTAAAAAAAAACATGCATTTTGTTACATGGCTATGGCACATTTGATGCCCTAAAATTCTTGTTATCACCAACTTACTAGAAATTATACATGTGTTGTTTGGGTTGAGAATATGAACATGAATGACTATCGTTCAACCAATGGAATAGTTCGATCCCATGCTCTTGCCCAACTTGTGTTGTTTGGAGGCAAGCATATGGAAATAATCCCTTTCCTGCTCATGCATCAATACCCTATCATACCATAGCGAGGATAAAAGACGGCATTAACCAGAGCTATCAAGTCTAAATTTAGCCTTTTCCCTTTATTACTTTCAAACATCCACATGCACAAGATCATCTATAAAGCTAGTTTTGCTGGGTTAATTTGATTTATGGATGCTTGATTGTTGTGATTTTAAGTTTTGTGGTCTCCATTCATAGCTTATTCTATTGCCAACTCTTTCTCTCCTTTCCTCATTCACATAGTTTGGTTTTCTTTTCACGTATTATCAACCCAAATTATTGATCCAAACTTAACCCAAATTCAACCTGCATGGTGAAAGATAGGGTTAGTAAGGTCAAATCAACCCACCATATATGTAGGGTTGGGTAAGAATTTTATATAGAGAGTTAAAGTTGGGACCACTCTGACCTGGTATAAACCAACCATATTTGCACCCCTAGCTGAGACCACCCTCAATGCCCTCTAACCTTTTTCTCTATCTTAGAGAATCTACATGAAAGATTCTCTTGGAGAAATTTAAGTGTAAACCCAAACAAATCTTGAATTTTGTTGTTAAATCTTTAAGCTATGCTCAAATAAATGAATTGAACTTTAATAATAATTTATGTTATTCATTGGTTCATGAATATGTAATGTTAACTTATTTTTTTAATTTTTAAATTTATATTTTCTTTTAATTAATATTAAGGTTAGTCTCAATCTATGAAAACATGTATATAAAATAATATACCCAAAAAATATTACTTTAATATATTTATCAAATGCTACATGTAAAGTTGCGACACCTCACTTTAGAGTGACAATACCTCGGTGTACACCTTACATATTACAACACTTTTAAATTTGTGGTGCTGTAACAAGTACAAAAAGAGAAAAAAATAACAAATGGAACAACCTCAAGATTTGTCATTTTTGGAATGAATCAAACAATTTTTATTTTTATTGATTGTCCTCAATTGATTATACTAGCTTTGTACATAAGAAAAATTATATGTTCACATCCCAAACTACAAGTGGTCCTAATTATATCTCCACACTAGGAGAAAATCCTTAATTAAAAGAAAAAGTATAATGTATCTTAGAAATCCAAAAATAAAATACACACTCTCTCTCTCTCAAAATGAATGTATGTTGTCTTTGGGATCGCCGAGCACATTATGATGACTTGATATTTAAGGGATCGCCTCAAGTCAATGGACAGATAAGATAACACGGCTTTAGACTAGGTTGCTAGATACTAGGTCAATCTAAAGAATGGGTGTTTTGATCTGATTGGTTTATCCCGAAAATCAAGACTAAATGATTTCTATTATTTAGACTATAAGAAACCATAGAGATAGGTGGCCTAGGTTTGTTTTGGCTTTCTCTTATTTCCTATGAGAAGCTTAAGAAGAATAGGCCAGGTTGATTGGATTAAGCTCAGCTCTCTCAATTACCCATGAGAAACTTAAGAAGAGTGGGATTAACTTGGCTCTCTCAATTGACCCATATAAAGCTTAGGAAAAGTGAAATTAGCTCAGCTCTCTCAATTGACCCATGAGAAGCTTAAGAAAAGTGGGACCAGGATGACTGGATTTGGTGAATAATATCTACTAAGATTTGACTCGGTGAGTCATGACTCAGTGACTCAGTCCTAAACTTAGGCTTTGGATGATTTGGTAAGTGGTGTTTTTCAATATATCATGAAAAATTGAAAGCAGCGATTTCTGTCATTTATACTGTGAGAGACCGAAGATCCAGGTTGCATGAATTAAGTATAATTACACTTTGAGTTAATTAAGCCTAATCATAGTAGCACTAATGACAATAATTAGTGTTAAATGACAGTTCTTAATTGATTTAACACAATGTTATTAGTTTTCCAATTTATGGGGCAGTTACTTTGTTTAATCAGGGTTTAAACATATTTTAAAGTATTTAAAATGTCTAATTCAGCATTATCTTATTGTTAATTAGCTATATAGAACCCACCATTACCACAATATGGGTGGGACCCATGTGTGTACCATGGTAGGGCTATGGCAGGGTGCTCTTAAATACTAGAAAAATTACCAGTGAGGCACTAGTGTCAAGTGAGACACCTGCTTCTTGAAGACTCCTTAAGCTCCTCCACCAAATTCTATCTCTCAAAAATCCTCCTCCCTAAAAGACAAAGGAAGAATATTTATAAGCTTGAGGCCCTCTAAGGGTAAACTAGGAATATCAGCTTCAACATGAGAGCATTCCGGGAATGCTAGCTTCAACATTGGGAGCACTCTGGGAATTTCTTGAAAATGTGCCTAGCTTCACCATTTAGGGTATTTTGAGAATTCCTCGAAAATAGGCTCAGCTTCACCATTTGGGCAGTTTGAAAATTCTAACTTTACTATTGAGGCATTTTGGGCATGCCAGCTTCACATTGGGTCATGTTGGGCATACCGGCTTCATCAATGGGTGCATTTTTGGCATGTCAGCTTTACAAGTTGAGGTATTTTGGGCATGTCAGCTTCACCAATTGGGGCATTTTGGGCATGCCAACTTCACTATTGGGGTGTACTTGTCAACATAATTTCCATGCAATGACCAATAAATATTATTTCTCCCCAAATGCATTGATTGAAGTGGTTTTTTTATGCCATCAATTTTAATTAATTGCATGCTTGTGTAATTAATTTAGGTAATGCATTTTTTGAAGAAATACTTTGGGAATACCATTTTAGATTCCAAAAATAACCACTTGGATAGTTTGGAAAATGACATGTCTCTACGTAGACAAGGGGATGACTTTAATTACTGAATTTATGTAAAGTCTCGGTCGTATGGCTATTTACTGGCTTGTTAGCCTATTGAGGCATCCTCAACTGCGCGGACTTAGTTGCACGGGACGCGGGGCTGGCTTAAATAGAATCACGTTCCAACTACACGCCACATCAGCATTCGGGGCCACACCTCCTCTAAGCTGAACCTCAGCTGCGCGTTTTTGGTTCTCAATTCCACGACACGTCAGCAACCTTCGCACTTGGGCAGTTTCATCGCATTAGCGCAGTTTCATTTGCGGAGTGTTGAAATGCGCAAGTGGATAAAGCCACTTCCCACTGCGCTGTTTCATTTGCAAGAGTCGAGGAATGTGCAGGTAGAGGCCTTGGATTGCGCAGGTGAAGCCTCGTTAGGTCTCGCACCCCCGTCAGCTAGGCTACTTTGTTCGCGCGATCTAGTGACTGCTTGTCGGTGTAGGCTGATGGAATTGGTCACGGCCTCTGCGGGAAGCCAGCCCTGCATGATCCGAACATCATATACGTCATTGCCGCAAGTTGGTTTCGTTCCTGTTATCCTACGTTGCAGACGTTGACTGCACAGTCAACGGGCAGTTAACTCTTTTCATCGACTGGATTTCATCTTGGCAGAAATTGCCGCCTCCTGCTTGCGCATCCTGCCAACAGGAGAAGATGAAGCCGGCTTGCGCAGTCCACTTGCCATTGTTCCATCGCTTCTCTGTTGCAACGGCGTCCTTGTTGCGTCTCCCTCTTCCTTAGTTGTTGCTGTCTACACTATCAGCAATCGTTATTTGCTTGCATGACCCAGGCGCATCTCTGGTTTGCCGTAGCTTCGATTAAGAAGGCTTTGCTAAATGTCATCTTCCATGTGAAAAACTGATCACCGTCAGAGATGAGAGGCGAACAAACGACAGTGATGAGACCTGGCAGCAGCAAAGGGTTGATGAATTTCTGGCATTGGTGGTGTTGATGGCAATGAGGAAGAAGAAGCACGGCGTGGACGGCTGCCACTTTCTTTGATTTCTAGTGGTCGAATTCGAGTTTCGGTGCAACAAAGGTATTAAGGTCGGAGGAGATCGCCGGTTGGATGGTTGATGGCAGTGGCAAGGGGGGTAGCAGCGGCTGCGAAAACCCACCCTCCCCTTCATGAGTTGTCGTTTTACATCTTCTTGTGTTTTGGTGGTGAGACCTGGTGGGTTTTTGCTTCGTCGAGGGCGTTCTTTACCGGATTACCCAGACCAAGATGATGGTAGAGAGTTCGACGAAGTTGAAGATGAGCGGGGATAGTCGGGTGATGTCGACATCCTCGATTTTGGGGTTGATGCATGGGATCCTCTCCTGGCAGAGCATGTAAGTGGACCCTGCTAGACAGCTGTGGATTTGCTGTACGCCCCGAGGCTGAGATTAGCGGTCGTTTTCTCATTGCCGGGCATGTTGGCTATGGAGACGATTTTGCGTATGTGCACGGCTTTTTCCTATTACTGCATTAAATAAGTGAATTGAAATTCCATTTGGCTGAAATGAGGTGAAAGCCAGTTGGCAAATGGCTTATTATTATTATATAAAACTCCGATTGTTGCTGCCGAATTTTGGAAGCTCCTTGGACCCACGCCGTCTCCGGAACGTGTTGACAGCGCAACCTGCTTGCCTGTGTGACCTTTGCACGTAGCCAGAGAAAATGCTGACTCTACAGCCTGCTTGTATGCACTAAGGGGTAGGTTTGCTGCCAGTTGCACATGGCTTTTGCATAGTCGTTGATTGTGGAAATTTCAACATGGTTGCCTGTGGACGAGGTGACTTCGGATGCTGCTCCTGCCTTGGGTGATCGTAGAACCAGCCGCCACCGAGATCAACAAAGCCAATTTCCTTCTTTCTGTAACAGAGTGCTGAATTTCGGATTTTCAGTACTGCAGTGGTGTAAAATGCATGGTAGCTAGCAATAATTCAGCGAACGACTAAGGGGTTAGAAAAAGAGTACTTTTTTAACACTCTCTGCCAAAACAGACCCATGTTGTCCGCCATTAAATCATAGAGGATGGATTTCATCCCTCCTAAACAGATGCCCGGTGAGATTTCTGTCCACCCAATTCTGGTCTGATGAATTTATCTGGCGACGAATGTTGTCTGTCCGTAAAATAAGAAGCTTTTAACCAAGATTTCATGGCTTGCAAATTAATTATCTTTGTTTGATTTTCTATATCCCAACAATATGCCCTCTGCCGTCCAGCATGGGTAAGCATTTGGCAAAATGCGCATGGTGATGGCCGCTGCCATGAAATTCTGGAAAATCATGAATAACAATTTAATCATAAAATCGATGAAATTTCGAGCTTCCATCTACTTCGTCAATCAGCACTTCCGAGGGCTGAGATATTTTCCCGTTCCTGAAAGTCTTTGCAGGGACTTTTTTGAGCATTTCCTATTTCAGCTTACACTACCTGCTGCCCAGTGCGAGAAGTTCCGCACGCCGTTGAAGGCAACATCCATCATCTGTGGTAGACGTCGGTTGCGCGAGTTGTTTGTGCAAGTGGCGTGGATGATATTTGAGCATTTGGACAACGAAGAAATGAGTCATTATGCAAGCAGGATTGCGTCCTGTTCGAGGGCTGAGCCTGCATCACGGTTGAGGGAGATGACGAGCGGAAGCGGCCGAGTTGACGCAGACTGATGAGTTGACGCAGCCTGACCCTATTATGGCTCATCCCAAACTCCATCGGATCCTGATTTCAGTCCACCGCGAAGCTTTTACTCTTTCTTCAAAAAACCAAAAAATGTGATCGTTGTTTCCCTATTTGGGAAATCCATCAGAAAGCTTGTTGAAATTTTCTGTTCATGAAATTTTCGATAGCAACTAAACAGATGAAATCGCAATCTTATTTTTCTTGAATCAGCTGCAAGGAAATGTAGCCGTTTACTTGTTCATCAGGTCCCAACGATGGCTCAGCAATGAATTTTTTGACTGTTTGATTTTTCCATCAAACCAAGCAGGACAGGACCGTTGTTTTCCTATTTGGGAAAACCATCTGGAAAATGATCTTTGCAATTTTCCATCTAAGCTTGCGCATGAGTCAAACGCTGCCATTTGCAGCCTTCCCCCTCTTTAAAAAGGGTCCTTCTTCTCCGGTATTTTGTAAACAGAAACACAGTTTCAAGGCTTTAGTAGCTTGCGGTTCATCAACGTCTTGACGGGTTCTTTTCTAGAACTCAAAAATACTTCTATTTCCCATTTCTGTTGGAAGGGGAAAGAAGAAGATTGGCATTTCAAACACCACAATCCCTTATTTAAAAGCAGAGTTGCATCCTGTGAAGCCTGTCACCTTCTTCTATCAGAGTTTTCCCAAAACAGAGGCCATTCTTCAACAACTTTCTTTGTCACTCTATTTCCGATTGCTTCTCCGTTGCTGCTGTAGTCCATTGCTGTTTCTGCCAAGGGCTTAGGGAACCTCATTTTCGTTTTTCCCGGACAGATGGTATCCGCGATCGTCGCATCATGGTGCTGCCATGAAACGTATTCCCTTTTTCGAATAAAGAAATGTGACCAGCAGCTATCCGTTATCTCCATTGTTGAGCCCCCTTTTTTTTATTTCAGTGTTTTACCATCGTTGCTGAAGAAGAAGGCAGTCTGGGACAAGGGCGTCTTCGCATGAGTCGGTTGAGACTGTAAACGCTGGGCCCACAACGCGCTTGGTGCGCATGCTGGCGAGAATAGGAGTCCGGACAGGACCAGGCGCCTTTGGCGTGCGGGCCTGCGGGGGATGGGGCCAGTGCCTCTTGCTAGCGGCTGATTGGCGTGGCCAACGGCTTGCGGCCCAAGTGCTGTTGGCAGCTCAACTTCGTGGCCCAACCGCTCACGCGGCCCAAGTAGTGGTTGGCATGTTAAAAGAATGGGCCCCGGCGGGCCGACGGGCCAGCTGGGCAGGCCCTCTTTTTTAATTACGTATGTACCCCCTACCTCAAAATTGATATTTTTCTTTGTGAGGGACATAAGATGCATGATTTTTTGTTGAAAAAATCCCAAATTGCATGATTATGTAGGGAAAATTCCAAAAAGATTTCAAAATTGAGTCCAAAAAATTCTAAAATTCATGAGTAGGCTAGAAAAATTCCCAAAATGCATGATTGGGTTGGAAAAAACTCTAAAATGCATGTTGTAAACCCAAAATTCATAAGCCCAACATTCATGAGATAAGCTTAAGGCCCGCACATATTTTTTTAATGTTGTCATCACTCACCTCTTCATATGTTGAATAAGAAATTTATTGACTTGTTTTCTTTTCATTTTTTTAACAGGCATGGATTCTCATAGTAGAGTGACTTTTCCATCCCTTGTTGATTCGATTGATTGTGTGGACTTCAACAATTCTCCCGTTAGAGTGGACGAGTTTGGCTACATCCCCCGCAATATTGATTAAGTCTCTACAAGAGAGTGTAATATAAATGATCATTTAGAAGATGAAACAATATTGACACGCTCTATAGTAGATAGTTCCATCCCAAATCCTCTCGTTGTTGAAGCAATTCTTTCATCTAATGCTATCCTTAAGCAAGATATAAGAGTACCAGAAGATGGATCAGAAGAAAGAGAGATCCTTGTCCTATCACAGTGTCGAGGGGAGGTTCAAGTTGCTGCCCAGTGCCAAGGAAAATTCTTCTTGCACCACAACACTAAGGGGAAGTTTCTATTGTGCCATCATTCCAAGGGGAAGTTCATGTTGCAGCCCAGTGCCAAGGGACAGTTCCTATGGAGCCACAATGTCAGTCGCAGCAAAAACAGAAGAAGTAGAAGAAAGGTGGTGAACCTCACCTTCAAAGTGTTATCCGTTATTATCAAGTTAAGAAGATTAATAAGATTTCTTTGTTTGGCTGAACACAGAGCTCCTAAAGCAAAAACTTCCTAGTTTTGATAGTGACATCCCAAGTCATTCTCCGATACATCATTTTTCCATGATAAACATGAAGAGTAAAGAAAGCCATTTCACTTTCCTCTCTCAACCTTGCTTTTGCATAGAAAAGATGTTGAGAACGCTTACGTATCTGCCAATGCTTTTGCGCACTATGATGAGAAGGACCACTTAGATGGTTATTTCCTATCTTCCATAAAAGATATGTTGGAACCTCATGAATACTCTATGGAGACCCCTCGCCAGAGGGCAACAATTCTTTAGGGTTATAAATTTGTTACTGATGATGAAAAAGGTCAATTCAAGGGTGGTTTACTGAAGAACAATTTCTTTAAACCTTGGGTAGAGTATATAGCAGTAGTGCACAAAAGTGTCCTTTGTTGGGCTAGCATTTATGACGTGATTCTTTGCACTCATGATCCATTCCACTGTCACATGAAGGTCATGTGCGGCTTCATTCAGTTTTGGTCTTTGACGACAATTCCTTTCATTTTTCTTATGGTGAGATGAGCATCACACTATGGAATCTCAATGTCCCTTATGGGTTGCCTATCATTGGGGAGCCTTTTGATTTGTACCTCCTGCCGAATGAAGATTTCAAAGAAAACAACTTAGGTTACCGCATCTTGAGTATAATGAGTAAGTTAAGATGATCTAGCACTAAGCTTCCTTGGATAGGCTGGGCATAATAGTTCGGAAGGATTTCCAATCCTAATGCTTGAAGATCTAAGATGTCAGCACCTGAAGATTGGGCTAAATGGAATATTTCGATTAATGAAGCTCTTTTGAGCAGTATCGCTTCAGAGGAGGAATTAGTCTTATTCCTTATACTGTGGCTTTTTGTTATTATCTATCCTTCATCAGCACATGATCATTGCATCAACCCCTTATGGTTGATTCCGGCTCTTTAGCTTGCCAAAGGTAAGAGACTATCCATGGCTCCTCGCATATTGTGCGAGCGGGTTGAATGATATGGTCTTACAGCATTCTGGGCCGATCACATGCACCACATACTTTCCAGTCCATTTCTTTACAACTTAGTTAGGACTTTATTTCTCCTGGATTTATGGGGTTGACTCGCCAACTCAATTTGTCTGGTGAAGGTTTATTATTGGGGAAGTTCTTGAATTTCATTTTCAGGAATATACAATTTGATCAAGTGGTAGATTGGTTAGTAAAGCTGCACAAGGTTTCTTAGGAGATGTTTTTGCTTACTCTAGTCAACAATCCTTTGGGATTTGAGGTGAAAGGCAAGGATGAAACCTTTGGCATGATTAATAATTTCATTATTTCTTTGCAAGCTTGCTTGCTTCCTCTTCGGGAAGGCTCGAGGTTTTGGGTTGAACCATATTTCCCAAATAGGTTTGCTAAGCAGTTTGGTTATGGCCAAGAAATGTCGGGCCGCATCATATTTATATTGCGAGAAGAGCGTATAACAGGAGAGGGTCTAGCTTAGTGGTATCCACTATCATTCTGTTTTACCTCTACCTTTCAAGATTACACCATTTTCTTCCCTGGTCCGGCCCAAAGAGTACATGTGACCAAGGACTATGCTTGGTGGTATAGTGCTAATGGTCACAAAATCAGCAAAGCGATGCCTCCTAATTATGGTATGTTTGCTTATCGACCGTTGATGTCCACTTTTGTACTTGACATGCTCGAGGATGTCTTCTTGGTGGCACAACGAGCCATGGATTTTGAAAGGCCAACCACTTTTTTACAATGAGTTTTATGGTTAGACAAACATCATCCTAGTCTAAATATTCATCGCACTGATCGCAATCACATTAGGTGGTGGGGTTATGGTGAGAAGATATATCCCATAGGTGAAGACATCTAGACGAAGCTGATAACTCCTAAGCTGGCTATCCCTGAGCCGGCTCTTTATGTCCTTCCAGATTATGCTGAGCAAATTGCACCAATCAACATGCCTCTTCTAAGGGAGAAAATGACCAAAGCAGAAGTTGATGCAGAGGTGGGGTTGGAATGGTATCTAGCAGATTGTACTCAAGTACGATTCTATGATAAGGCTCCTTGAGCTTCAATTTCGCTAAGAACAACATTGTCTAATAGTGTTGTTGCGAAGCAGAATGATAGGGCAAAGACTAGCCGAGGATCGTCTAAGCATCTCCCTCCCAGAGTGACCAAAAGTTCAATTTCGCGCTGCGAAGTAGCTCCTTCGGTTCCAGCTCTAATGGCAGCAACGAATAAAGAGAGTCCTGCTCTAATCATCAAGGAGAGTAAAAAGATGATAGCTAATGAAGAGGTTTTCACTCTAACTATCAAGAAGAGTAAGAAGGTGATAGCTAACGACGAAGTTCTTATTTCGGCCATCAAAAGGAGCAAGAAGGCGATAGCCAGTGAAGAGGTTCTTGCTCTGACCATTAAAAGGAGCAAGAAGGCAATAGCTAGTGAAGAGGTTCCTATTTTGTAAGGGAGTAACACTACTTCCAAGATCTCTACCACAGATCAAAGGAAGAAGGCCAAAGTAAGTCAGAAAGTGCCTAAACCTCTTCATAGGAGCATGCTTCATTATGAGATAACTCCTTCTGCCCTGTTGTCTTCCAGACCCATTGAGGCATTAGAGCAATTGGTGGAAGGTGTCAGTACATCTGGTGGGGAAGATATGAAAATTGTTGCTACTGAAGGAATTCTCATGGAGATGCATATTAATCAGCTGAATGTTGTTGATGCATTAGTAGGAGACCAGAGGGAATCATTGCCTGATCTCTTTGATTTATATAAGGTCATTCGTTAGCTTGGTGACATTTCTTCTCCCCTTTCTCCATTATCTCCACACCTTCTTCATTTGGTAAGAGCATTAATTGAAGAGGAGGCTACCTCGACAAAGATCCCATTGGAGGGGGTTGCTTTTGTAGTTGTTCTTGAAGGAGACGCGACCAAAGTTACTCCTAACCTTGAGGATGAATGTGCCGCAGGTGAAGCCTTCCCCTCTGCTCCCAGGGTGTTGCAATAGATTGATGATAGTGCTTATGAACTACATAGGGAGATACCTGAAACATCAACATCGTGTTTTCACACTTTGCTCAATGAGGATTTTCTTTAAATGTTGTCTTTTGCTCGTATCAAGGCAACAAAGGAGTAAAGCAAGGTTCGACAGGAGAACCTAGAAGATGAAGTCTGATTTTTTTACTCAGATTTTGCTAGGACACTGTAGAGAGCCTCTTCGTCCGATGAAATCGCAAAGGCTAGGCAGTGACATCTCTTGTTTGTCATCCATCTTTAAGCAACTCGAGTCTTTTTAGCAAGCGTGGGAATAGGCTGAATTAGATGCTATCTTGAGACTTCCTGTTGAAGCAATCATTGCTAAGGAAGTTGAACTTGAGGATCTATGGGCTAAGATTGATAAGAAATCATCAATCATGAGCATGACTTTGGAGTATCTTTCATCTCTTCAAACATAATTGACCTTTTTGAGAGAATATGTTAGATCGAACAGAGATTGCCTTGAAGTCCTTCAGCGGGAATTTCACCAGTTGAGCTATTATTTATCCTTTTAAATATCTCTTGTTGCTTTCAAGGAGAAAGATGAAGCTGAAGGTTTAAAAATCATTAAGCACTTGAAAGACGAAGTGACTGCTTCCCAACAAAAAGTAACGGTGACTAAGGAGACTTTAATAGAGTTAATCTTATCTCCAATTGTGAGCCCAAAAGCTGCTCAAGTATTGAAGACAGCGAAGGAGCAATTTAGCCTTCTGAAGGAGTCTATTTTAACTATTTTTACTCATTTGCAAACTCCTTCTATGTATGAGAATCTTACATGCTAATGAATATGCGATTTTAACATCTTTTTCTCACAACACTTAGTTTCTTGGCGTGTTTTCTTCTTTTTTTATTGGCAATTCCACTTTTGTATGTAGATTGAATTACTTAAGAAGCATTTGCAGGAAATAGGGAAGGAGGAGCAAATGCCCCTAGCATTTGGTCCCTTTTGGCTCATACATAGAAATGATTTGACTTTTGCATGTGGGTCAAATTGCTTTAGGAACATTTGCAGGGAATAGAGTAGGAGGAGCAAATGCCCTCAGCGTTTACTCCTTTCCAGCTCATTCATAATAACGCTTTAGGAAATGCCCACTAATGAGTAATTCTCCTATATTATTACTATTTATAATCCGATATAAACCTTTGGCATAAGCCTCTTGCACTACATAAGGGCCTTCCCATTTAGGTTCAAATTTGCTAATTAATTTGTCACCCGCCATTAGTTCAGTCCTTAGTTTGAGAACTAAATCACCCAAGCGGTAAGCTTGGTATTTAATCGATCGGTTATATGCTTTAACCATCCAGACTTGGTATAACTTGATTCTTTGCTTGGCTTGGAACTGCTTTTCGTCCAAAGTGTTGAGCTCTTTAAACTACAACTTGGCTTGTTGATCAGTTGTCAACCCTAAATGTGTTACAACTCTAAGCGATGATAATTGCACTTCCAAGGGTAAGACTGCCTCTACCCCGAACACCAATGAATAAGGAGTTGCATTATTTATTGTCCAGTGAGTGGTGCGATAAGCCCAAAGCGCCTCTGGTAATTTGAGATGTCATTGTCGCTTATTCTTATCTACTATTCCTCTCATGATCTTTAGGATTGCCTTATTGAACTCTTTCGCTTGGTCATTTCCTTATGGATGATATGGTGTAGAGATTACATGTTTGATGCCTTATTTTTTATAAAACTTCTCCATTTCATCGTTCTTGAATGAAGTGCCATTTTTTGACATAATTTGGCATGGATTATCATATCGATACACAACCTTGAATTTGATAAATTTGATTACTTCTTTGGCTCCGACTCTTTTAAATGAATCAACTTCTACCCATTTGGAGAAGTAATTAGTTGTAGCTAGGATGTAGGCATATCCCTTGGAAGATGGAGGGTTGATTGGACCAATAATATCAAATCTCCACCATGCAAATGGCCAAGAGATACTTGTAGGTAGCAATTCTGAAGGAGGTATGTGCTGAATATCCCCACAGAGCTAATATTGGAGACATGATTTGGAAATTATAGCGAGTCTGAGACCATGGT
>JAYJMB010002547.1:0-15159 GCA_036873735.1 Pouteria campechiana
ATTAGGAGTCTATTGAAGAAGAAGAAAAAGAAGAAAATTATAAATTCGACAGAATGATGTACACATGAAGAAGACGAGGAAATAAATGAAAATGAAAATGTATAAAAATAAGTTCATTTATGTGTAACTGCCTTCCAATTGTAGCCATAATAGGATAAGAAGGAACTCCTCAACTATGGTAAATAGAAACATAAATCTATTTGAGGCAGCTAGGTAGGTGAAGGTATTGTATTTCCTATCCTTAATACTTTGCATTCATGTCATTTTACTTTAGATTTCATCACTTTATCTCTTATAAGAGAACTATCTTGCATGTAAAAATACAAGAAAGGCTAAATAGATAACCATCTATTGCTTGGATCAAATGATTTACTATTGACAGCTAGATGGAATTTGGTTTAAATGTGAGAAATAAAGCTGTTAGATTATGCATGATAGGGGGAGCAAGGAACACAAAGTTTAGGATCAAGCATTACCGCAGCAATTGAAGGAGGAGTTCAGTCCCTCACGTTAGTGTTCTATACTAATCCCTCCTCCCCTAGACCTTTTTGATTATGAAAAAAGGAGGAGAATGTTGAAACTTGCTACACTTGAGGGAAAGTGATTTAAAGAGGGAGAAGAAGTAGAAGCTGAACTTTTTTGAAAATTTAAAAATTTGTTATAAATGGACCAATCTTAGCACAATAAGCCAAAATGATTTAGACTTCCTTATGCTTATTGTATAAGTTATTTAGGAAGAGTTATCATTAGTTCATTAGCACTATTTTTATAATGCAAGTCATTAAGTTTTGTCATCATAAAAAAGGAGGAGAATGTTGAGTCAAAGGCTCTAGTTTTGATGATTAACAAAACTTGTTAATAACTTAATTTAAGCTAATAATTATGTTTCTAAGAATTTTAGTTTTGGAGGTAGCTTTAGAGCCAAGTAGAAGGAGCTTCAGAGTTGAGAAGAAGGAACTTCGGAGTCAAAATAAAAACTTTGGAGCTTAGTAGAAGAGTTGCAAAGTTAAGAAGACAAGCTTTAGAGTTAACACTATCAAGCTTGGAGGCAGCAGTGTGAATTCAGAGTTAACAAAGAAAGGAAACTTACGAGAAGAAGAGAATGAAGCTTCAAAGGCAATGAAGAGGACTTCGGAGGTGACACCATTACTTTAGAGGAATGAGAAGAGAAAGCTTCAGAGTTAAAGAAGAAGAGAGTTTTAGAGACAAGAAGAAGAGGAGCTTCGGAGGTAGAAGAGAAGCTTCGAAGGTGCAAAAGAGCCTTTGGGGTAGGAGCATCCAAAGTTATAACTTTGGATGAGGAGGAGATGATCCAAGTGCTTCGAAGGCGTGAAACACTCACTTTGGATGATCAATATGTAGCTTCAGAAGCACAAAATGCACTTCGGAGTTGATGAAGCACGAGAGCCCATGACAGATGGACTCTGACCTTCGGAGGCTCCGAAAGTGACTTCAAAGACTCTGAAATGACACAACAAGTTAGAGCTATGCGGTTTACAATGAGGCATTCATAACAGTTAAAAAATTTAGGAATTAATAGCTAGTTTAAAATGGAACTTATAAATAGGAGTTCCAAAGAAAGAAAGAGATGCTTTTGAGAAGATTAAATATGAAACAAACACAATAACTCAAAGTCTGAAAAGGTGCATCCTCTCCAACAAGCTTTAACGAACAAAGAGCTTCAAAAATTCATCACTCAATCATCAAGAGAGATCAGAAAGCACTGTAAGCTTAATGTTTTTATCTTTATTATTTGAGATAAAATTATATTTACATCCAGGCCTAGCTAGAGGCATTTTCTTATACATCTAGACCTGTGAAGGTTGAGTTGCTGGTTAGCTCTTGAGAAACTAGATTGAATAAGTTATTGGTAAGCTCAATGAAAACCAATAGTTGTAGAGTTTCTGATGAGCTCATAAAACCAGTGTTGAGTTTTTGGTTAGCTTGTAAAACCAAGGAAGGTTGTGATTTCACAAGTTATAGTGGAACCCAAGGTTGAGGAAACCTTAGAAAGTGGAGTAGGTGCTAAGAGAGGGCCTGAACCACTATAATCCTTGTGTCTTTATTATTGTGTATTTGTGTGCTTCCACTGCATTTATTTTTTACACTTGCACAATCAGTTTGTATTCCCCACACCTCTTGGAATCCAATTTTTTCATAGATCAAAAGGGACCAACATATTTGGTTTCTTGCCATAGTATTATTCAAATGGAGTTTTGTTGAGTATGGATCTATCAAAGATTCTGTTAATAATATAACATGCGGTATTCATTGCTTCAGCCTAAAAATACTGTGGAAGGTTGTATTCACTCAATATTATCCTTGCTATCTCTTGCAAGGATTTGTTCTTTCTTTTAGCTATTCCATTTTTTTGTAGTGTTCTTGATGTAGAGAAAGTTTGAAGAATTCCGTTGTTTTCACAAAAAATAGTGAATCTATGGTTTTTAAACTTTCCACCATGATCACTCCTTATGGCAACAATATGAGAGCTTTATTCATTCTGTACACATTTGAAAAATACTTCAAAGAATGAATAAGCTTCGTCTTTGGATGCTAGAAATATTACCTAGGTAAATGTACTATATCATCAACAATGACATATGCGTAATTTTTCTCTCCAAGGCTTGTTGTCCTTGTTGGTCCAAATAAATCCATATATAGCAATTGAAGGGTTTGGTTGTGTATACTTCTTTGTTTGACTTGAATGATTCTTTTGCTTGTTTACCTTTCATGCAAGCATCACACAACTTATTATCAAATTTGAGTTTTGGTAAGCCAACAATTAGATCTTTAGTATATAATCTTTCAATCAGATTTTTTTTGGCATGTCCTAGTCTTCTATGCCACAATATGGGTTCATTATCATTCACAATAAGACACTTAGCTTGAATATCAGAAAGATCAACCAAATATATATTTCTATTTCTTCTACCATATACTATAATTGATTGAAACTTATCTAATACTGAACAAAATTGAGATTCATACATAACTTTGTAGCCTTTGTCACAAAACTAACTTACGTTAAGAAGGTTGTGTTTTAATCATTCTACTAAAAGTACTTCTGAAATTGTAGTAGATAGTGGTTGGCCGACCTTACCGATCCCAAAAAATTTACCTTTACCATTATCACCAAAGGTTATTATTCCACCGGATTTTATTTTCAACTCCATGAACAACTCCCTATTCCCTGTCATGTGCCTTAAGTAACCACTATCGATATATCACGTACTACTCTTTGTGGCTCCTAGCACACCTACATAGATAAAGTTAAGTCTTAACGTTTGGTACCCATTTGGGAATGCATCTAGGTGGTTTAGTTGCAGGTAATTTTGGTTCCAATTGTTTCTTGGGTAATACTATTTTAACTAAAGGTCTTTGGGTTGCATTACTTGCATTTGCAACTATCTTTGGAAATCGTAGTTTGTTTAGGCTTGAATTTTTTGTATTGTTGTTTTCCACCTCTCTTCTTTGGCTTCATTTTTAACAAGGTGGTAGTTAATGTCTTTTTCGTAGTATTATTTTCAGCTATAACTTGCTCAAGTGTGCTAATGGTATTGTTACTACTCTTGAGCTTGGAATTTTCTTCCTTGATTTTGGAGCATTCATTTGTAATTCTTTTGAGCTCCTTTTTAGTATCTTTATACTTCTCTTTCAAAGTTATAAAATCTGAATATAATTCTTCTAACATTTCTTCATGACTGGGAGTTTCAGAATCAAACTTTAATTGCTCTTCATGGATTGCCATGATGTTGATTCCCATTTGAAGTTCATCTCGAATGCTTTTGCTTGGAGAGAGTTGGCTGATTTGAGCTTCATGTTCTTCTTCTTCCTTACTCTCACTTTCATTTATTCTCCAGCATCTCCTATGCTACTAGAGCTTTCTTTTTCTTTTAGAATTTTTTGCTTGTTCTATTATTGTTGTTGTTGTTGTTGTTGCTATTGTTCTTCTTGTCCAAGTAAGAGTTGTACCTCTTTTTTTGCTGATCATTTTGTCTCTTATCTTATTCTGGATAGTCAAACTTCATGTGTCCAGTTTTCCCACAATTGTAACAGGTGGGTGGTTCTTTCTTTTTGTAGTTTCTTCCAAAGTTATTCTTAAATTGTTTTCAAACTTTTTCTTCTTTAACATGGATTTGAATCTTCGTGTGATCATTGTCATTTTCTTGTCTTCATCTCCACTTGTGGATGCATTAGTTTGGCATTCATCATTCTCTAACTCAGCTTTAAGACCAATTGCTTTCTTGCCTTTTGGTTCTTCTATAGTTTTCTACTTCACTAACACCTCATGAGTTATAAGAAAACCCATAAGCTCTTCTAGACTCATTGTGTCCAGATTCCTTACTTCATGAATTGTGGTCACTTTAGGCATCTATTGCTTTGGCAAAGATTACAGAATTTTCTTCACCATTATGGGATCTGGATACTTTTCTCCTAGATTTTTCAGCCCGTCTGTTATCTTTTGAAACCTTTTGAACATGTATAAGATAGACGTTGTCTCTTTCATGTTGAAAGCTTCATACTCCTGCACAAGAAGATTTATCTTAGTTTCTCTTACTTGTTTTGTACCTTCATTTACAACCTCTAGTTTATCTCAGATTTCCTTTATAGTATCTCAGGAGGATATTTTGTCAAATTCAGAGGATGTAAGAGTGCAAAAAAGGTAATTTTTTGCCTTAGCATCTTTTTCAACTGCTAGAATGTCCTCAATATTGTATTTATCTTCAGTGTTTAGGACAATCATTTCATCTTTGATAGTTTTCCATAGCTGATAGTTTAAGGCGATCAAGAAGTTTTGCATTCTCATTTTTCAGTACCCATAGTTTATACCATCAAATAGTGGGGGTCTAGAAGTAGATTGACAGTCAGTAGAAGTGTTGTGGAAATATCTAGCCATAAAGATCTCTTCACAAGTTATATGATTTGAATAGCAATGTATAACTGGTGAAGCCTACTCTGATACTAATTATTGGTCCCCTTCAGATGGTGACTCAAGATGAGGGTGTTAAAATTTTTGGCTAGATAAAGATTAAAGTGCAAGAGTAAGGAAAAGATTGATAACACAATACGCATAGACTAGTAGTTTTATAATGGTTTGGCCCTTCACTTGGGTTTCTACTCCACTTCTTTGAGTTAGCCTTACTTGCTAAACTTAGGTTCCACTAATACCTTCTTTGATTAGTAATCTCCTGAAAAAATAAATACACCTATTGGTTTCCAAGCTCAACAACTAACTTATACAAATACTAAGCAAATATTCTACTTACTTTCACTACACAGAGGCAAGTTCTCAAACTTGCTGAGATATGCAAAAATAAATTTTTACAAGTATTAATGCCTCTAGTAGGATGATTTTGTAGGAAGTTTGAAAGTAGTAAACACAAGTAATATGACAATAAAAGCTATACAATTTAATCTCTAGAAGTGGTTGAAGGAATATCTTTGAATGCTTCTTTGAATGAACTGCAGTGGAGTTGAAATCATATAAGAAAAGCCATAAAGACTTAGTAAATGCTCTCTCTTGTTTTTCAGTGTGAAACTATTATCTTCTTCATTCTCACTTAACTACTTACATATTTGAGGTCTTTGACTTTCTTTGAAATCTTTGATTTTCTCTGTTATGGTAGGTGAGAATCATAAAATACTAAGAAACATTCGAATTTATAGCCATTGTACTTTCAGTGCAGTTTCAGAGGCTATAAATTAGCTTCAGATCCTCCAAGCTTTCAAGAGATAGGTAGTTTCTTCACACACTTCACACATTCCATATCTTTGGATGTTCCAAAGATATGTTTTGGAGGCTCCGAAACTGCATGACGGAAACGACTTGCATCGTGATCATGGAGGCTGACTCTAAAGGAATTGACTCTGAACTCTGAAATGTTTCTCTATCTTCGAAGTAAATATTCAGTGACTCTAAGGAAAACTAACTCTCAACTTCAAAGTGCTTATTTTCTAACTCCGATGAGTCATATTTACTAAAGAGTGTTCTATTAACTCCGAAGGTTGTTGTTCGTTGTCTCCGGAATGCTTTGTCGACTCCAAAGAACTTGACTTAGCCCCAAAGATTGTAAACTCATGAATCCAATGTGCTTTAACTATCTCTAAAGGTTTTGAGTTTGTAACTCTAAAGTGACTTGATTAACTCTGAAGCAATTGACTTGACTCCGAAGCTTGTGAGCCCATGACTCTGAAGTGTATTAACTGACACCGAAGTATCTGAGCTCTTGACCCCAAAGTAATGGCATCACTCTAAAGTTATTTTTCTCTGTCTTCGAAGTGCTTTGGTGGCTCTAAGATGTTTTTGCTGAATTCAACAGTTGCGACTTCATGATCCTGAAAACTCGTTACTTTGTCTTCGAAGCTTTCCAGTGGTTCCAACCGACGTTTGTGACTTTGTGATTCCAAAGAGTTAATCTCCTATCGCCAAAATGTATAAGGAACTCCAAAGATTTCACCCCTTGTCTCCGAAGTGCTTTGATCATCTCCAAAGGGATGAAGTTTAAATCCGAAGTTGAGTTTTAAGCTTCCTTAAAACTTTAAACTTTCTATTTTCTTCTTTTAAGTATATCTATTATTTGTATATTTAGATTTCTTGAACATTTACTTGGTTTCTTCCTTTAATCATCATGAAGATTATTCTCAAGTTAAGTATTGAAAAATATTTCTGCAAAATGCTTGAGAATGAATTATTAGTACCTTAAAGTTTCACTCATGTCTTTGCTCATCATCAAAATATGGTTAGTTAAGAATGTTCATCATCAAAATCAAGCTGTGTGCATTTGACATTTTATTTATTTTATTTTCTTTGAAAAATTCGCTTATAACATCATTTCTTAACATGTTAGGTACAATTATGTTTTTCCTATGCAACATATAGGTATTTGTAGGAAATAATTTTTTTATCAATTAATTAATCAATTTGGATGAATCTTATTTCCTCAGTTGCTCATTTTAACTTACTGTATACTTTTTGCATGTCCCTCATGTGAAGCTCCTTTTTATCTTGGCAAGAGTTGCATTTTGAAGAAGAGATTAATTTCTCTTTCAATCTTCTTCTTCTGCTCCTTTATTTCAAGCCTTTTCTTGCATATACTTAAAATTCTTTTGTATAAATTTTTTATTAATATAATATAAATAGGTATGAGTTTATGCTAAGCATTTATGTCACTATTTTACTTGTTAGTGATACCACTTATTGCCTATTTTGGATTATATCAATCAAATTTGACATATTTTAACATAATATCACAAATACATGTCATTTCATCTTTTAAATTTAAATTGTGAGAACGCATGACTCTGATTTTAGGTCTTTGTTATTTTTAATGATTTGTGGTTCCTTAGGTGTCATTTTGCGATGACAGGTTCATAGGAATGTTTGCACGTGGAGCATCTTCCAAATCTATCTTGATTCTAAATAAAATTCTTACATTCTTATCCATTTACTAGCTGATGACTTAAGTAGATAAGTTCCTAAAGTTTTACTCTATAGAAGATATACTGAAACATGCAACCTTATAGGTAATCTCCATCAAATATCGTAGTAAAGGTGCTCAATAAATAATTTTAATCACTACTATTGAGTCTATAGGGAGAACCTTAACTGAAGATGTAAAATGATAATGTTACTGCACAAATGGAGGTCTATTTACCAAGATAAGATCACCATCTTCTAATGATCTACATATTTTATATCACCTAACTAGAGTTCAATTATGATGTTTTAACAAGATTAGACCACTCTTGATCCTTACATTGCACTTCCTCATCTGATAAAATATGATATAAATAACATTTTAGCTTTCTTTATATTTTTCTGACTTGGAATTATATTTGAAAAACTTTCTCCCCCTAAATTTTCTTGATGAAGCATCTAATTTTACCGAATTTCCAACTGTAATACTCAAGCTTAATAAAAGTAATGAGCATGATGTCAACAATGTACTTCTTCTCGTGATTATTCCATGATCTACTATCTTCCATTGAATAACAGGGATAATATCTACTTGATAACTCACTGATTCATGTTCTGCAAAGTTATTCATTTTCATAATGACACTTCAATCACTATCTTGTGACCACATAGTAATTTAAAGTTCTAAATCAATTATTTGCCTCATTGGCATACTTATCCTCAAAACATGTTGGTTATTTAAATACACATTGTTTCCTCATTCCTAGTGTTCTTCAAGATTCTTTCTCATGTTTTAGAATTATATGATAAATTTGACTTGTCTTGACTTATTCTAATATAAACTTAAAAAACCCTATTCATGTACAAGTAAATCTCTATTAGTGGAAGGTGAGTGAATTCTAGATGTAAGCAATGGAATTATAAAGATATTAAAGTTTTTAATTTCCATACTTGCACTTACCTTGTCTTCATGACCTTTGGCTCCTTGGTTCATTATCTCATCTTCATTTGACATCAAAGAACTATTTTTCTTTTGGTGGATTTTGATAACCCTTGCTCTTTTCATTTTCCTTCTCCAATTCACATTTGTGTGATGAAGTGTCTAGATTGTTAAAGAGAAGGGTGCTCTTCTTGACAGTCTCTTCTTTTGATTTAAGTTTGCTTGAAGAGGATAATCATGTGCTTTATTTGACAAGAATTTCCTTTTCTTCTTCTTCAATTCTATCCCTTTTTTTCTTTTCCCTTCTTCTCCTCTTTCACAGGAATTTTCTCATTTGTCTCAAGCTCTTTTGCTAGATTTGTTTTTCTTACTAATTTGTTTTTCTTTTTCATCATTTCATCTCGCTTGAGGCTACTCCACCTTAACCTATGAGGATTTCCCATTTGATTCAGCCTCTTCAATGTCTTTAGTCTTTTGCTCATTAATTTTAGTTTAAGGCATTGCATTTTCTTCTTTTTCTTGCTCCTTATCTTTTCTTGTCCTCAATTCATTCTCAGTAGAGCAATTAGTTTCATATAATAGCAAGTTGATTTACCCTTCAGAAAATTCCTTTAACTTGTCCAACATGTTGGTCCCGAAGTTTAGGCAAATACCCAAGAGGGGAGGGGTGAATTGGGTAATAGAAACTTTTGCTAAAACCCTTTAAGAGTTAATGTCCCTCTAGGAAACAAGGTAATCAAACAGATGATGCGGAAATAATCAAGACACAAGGATTTTTTATAGTGGTTCGAGTCGATGCTTTACTCTACTCTTCTAAGAACACTCTCCTCTTACTATCTTGGGTTCCATTATCACATATAATGGAATACAATCAGTGTACCCAGCACTTTTTTTAATTCCAACTCTAGGGGGCATAAACATAGTGCAACCTGCACTCTTCTAGATCATCTCCACGGGGCATAAACTAGTGCAACCTATACTCTTTTGGATCAGATCCAGGGGCCATAAACAATAGAACTCTTGTCTGTAAGACACGCATCCCAGATAGTCACAACTCTTCTTGAGCTTGGTCTTAAATACCAACTCAAGGTAATTACAAGATTGGGAATATAGAAGTTGAATGCACTTATGCAAGTGTTTCACAGAAAGCACAAGGGAAGAAGTATGAAACTTGAATGCAATAGTAAAAGCTCTTCCTGAATGGTTGTTAGAGGCCTTTTAATGATGTAGAAGATTGAAGGATGAAGGCTGAAGTCTCTTGAATGTAGTGAAAAGTTTTAGCTCTGTAAGGGTAGTCTATTTTCTCAGCGTGCTCGTTCATCTTGGCCTTAGTATTAATCCTCTTATATCAACTTGAAATTAGTGGTAGGTAACCTCGATTAAATGCAGAAGACCATTTTGATTAGTGTTTTATTTGAAAATGTCATCTTCTAATTAATTTATCAGTTGGGATCATCTGCAACTCCGTTCTTGCTAGGGAAGAAGAGAATTTACTTTTTAGGCAAGCATTGGACAAGCAATTGTTGTAATCAACTAACTGAATCATCATTCTGAAAAGGAGTCATTAAATTTGGATGAAGTTGGTCAATTTGAATTTGTTCAATTCTATTCTTCCAAAGTTAATTTTGGACAAATTTTATCTTCGGCTTATGTCTGGCGAATTAAGTCTCTTTTCTTCAATTGCATTTGTCTAAAATTAATTTTGAACAAATTCTGATGACATGAATGAAGCTGGACAAACTTGGATTCGGACAAAGTTTGATGTTGTTTTTCAACTTCTCTTGTTCCAACAAAGTCAGAAAAACTCTTCTTGCTCCGCGTTTGTCTGAGGTTAATCTAAGCTAGTTGATGTGTCCTTGGTCAGACTTGGATTCAGACAAGCAATCTGCTTCTTCAGCCTTCATCTTATGCTTTGAATTATCGGAAGAGTCTATCTATTCAGTCAGACAGATTGACATCTTAGAGCACATTCCAATTCCCCTAATTTTCTTCTGAATCCTTATGCATTATATTGTCTACAAGTTCTATGTTTCTGCAATGTGTTTTGGCATACTAAGCACTTGACTAAGCACTTGACAGATATTCATTAGCACTTAATCAAGTTTCATTTCTCCATCGAAACTATGGATTCACACTAACAATCTCCATCTTTTTGATGATGATAAAACTAGATTAAAATTATCTTATTTATAAGCAAAAGATAAAGTGTCCCCTGAATGAATGAATATATAGTAGGCTATCTCTATTTTCCTTTGAATGATAGATCACATCAATAAGGATTTTATAGACTCCCCCTGACTAATGGATAAATACCCATTGTTATTTGTGTTGAACCAAATTATATAAATGGCAAACAACTAGGTTTTGATGATGAGTAACAACATATGAGTGAACATTTGTGGTACTGACAATTGTGTTACCACGTATTATAGATATAAATATAAATGATATACAAGGAAATAACTCAAATGGAGTGGATAGCATATACAGAGAATACATCAGCAAGCAAAATCCACTAACCAAAATAAGACAAAAATACTCAGAAAGAATGACAAACTCTGAAAAGTAACCATAAAGTATATCTATAGCCATAATGTTCAAGCCTTAATAAGTAATCAAATAAATCTCCTATAGATAAAGTCAATATCAGATAGCATCTACCTCAGACAGATTCAAATAAATTATTTCATATACAAGTCAGATAAACTGCTTATACTCAACATCTATTTCCAACACAAAGACAAATTCAGTTTACAAAAGCAAAGATGAAATGGAGCTGAATTGAGACAAATGAAGAGCTAAAAATGGAATTGAATTATTCAAGCTTTTGTCTCTCATATAAAGTCTATTTAAAACTGAAGAAGATCAAGGAACTTATCTGCGATCCTCTATAGAAGATATAGAAGATGAAGTAGAAGCAGCACAACATCCACAGATGAATAAGTTTGTCTATAATCTTCATCTATAAGTTCGTCTACCACTTGTAACAAATAAACCATCAGATGAACTACTAAAGAAATGATTTATCTATGCATCTATATGATTTGTCTATTACTTGTAATAGACAAACTAACAGATGAAGTACTGAAAAAAGGATTTGTCTACAACTCATCAATTCATCTAATATTTATGACAAACAAACCAACAGATGAACTAGTTGAAGAACTTCATCTAAGCCTTACGAATTCATCTACAGCTCTCTACAGATAAATCAATAGACAAAGTCATTTCATCTGCTTGAAGAAGCCTTGTCCGTGCTAACAAGAGTCATTTGTTACATACAACAGAAAAACCAATAGACAAAGCTACTTTGTTTGATGAAAGAAAACTTTGTCTGGTGAAAAAAACTTCGTCTGATGAAAGAAAACTTCGTTTGGTGAGAATACTTCGTCTGATGAATAGTAAAGAGAGGAACTTCATCTGCGCCTATACAATTCATCTGTCACTTACAATAGACAAACTAAAAGATGAAATAAAATATTGGAATGATCTTAGACAAATTTACAAATGCGAAGTTGTTTATTATATGGATCTATTCAGAGCCAATTTTTTAGTTACTTACAAGAGACAAACTAGGACTTAAGTAGACAAAGTCCTCATACAAACTATGGTTGAATTTCTAAAGTATATCATAACAAGTAGAAGCTACTTGTACCAAACATTGCTGATTGAACTCTCTAATCAAACTTTCATTCTAAGCAAATTCTATTAAACAAACCGAACAAATCGAGCTTAGTTAAAGATGGAAAGAAATTCAAAGGAAAGCAACCTTCACTCTAACAAAGATTACAACTCTCAGAGGCTGCATCCCTTCAGGCTTAATAGGAATCTTTCCAAAATAGTGAAAGAGGAAGTCATGTAGAAATTTCTTTATCTAGTGTTTGCCAAAATCAAAAATGCATCTTCTTCAAGGACAGCGCTGTAGTCTTTCCAACTACAATGTATTTATCAAGAAGATAACTTTTCAACAAGAGAAAATTCAGAATGGTCTTCAACATTCAAAGAAAATCAACTACCTCCAACAGGTTGAGGAAGCTAAGAGAAAAAAGAGAATAGAGCTTAAAATAGTAACCTCTCTCAATTAGACAATGCTTCCTCCTAGATAATTAATCTCCATTGCATTGATAGATGAAGAATCATAAAGATCTATATTAATCATATTTATGGAGTATTGATATCTAATATGCTTCAACGAGATATCATTTCATATGTGCTTAAACTATGTACAAATCAACCTAGTAAAAGAGGCAAAGTGATGTAAAAACTGAGTAATGCTAATCACCTAGGTGAGTTTGTGGTGAGCTCAAGAAAACCACATTATAAGAGTTTATAGTAATCTCTGAAAAATCATCAAGTTTGTTGGTGACCTTTGAAACTAGTGAGTTTCCTAGTGAGTTCATGAAAACCAAAAGAGTGCTAGGAGCACTATGCTTATGCACCTTAGAGCTAGAATCCAAAAGAGTGTTGGGAACAATATTTTTACCCCCAAAAGCTAGAATCTAGAAGAGTGCTGGGAGCACTAATGTATCTCCATTAAATGGGATACAGTGGAATCAAAGGCACAATGAGTATGTGCTCTTGGAAGAGTAGATGTAAAGATGGGGTTCCCAAACTACTATAAAAACTGTTGTGTATATTGTTTGCTTGATTGCTTTACTTTATATGTAAATTTCTCATCATTACATTTCACATATCATCACACACAATTACCTGCCTGAAATAGGAATGGCTAAGAGAAGCTGAACCTAGAAGTGAAGCAAACACTATGACTGAATGAACAGATATGAAAATCACATGTGTTGCATCACTACTGTTGCTTAGGTCATTAATTTTTATTTGGCCATAATTTTTATATGCTCAATTCACCCCTCCCCTCTTGAGCTATCTACTACATGGGACCAACAATTCGCACATATATATTCTCCTTCATATTGTAGATTGTCGCTCCCCTTATTGCTCCCCTTAGATAATTTTACACATAATCTCTCACCCTTTTTCCTCATAATAAAAAAGAAACACGCTATTCCTCGAGAGTTGGCTAGTAAAAGGAGTGACAACGTAAACAAAATAAACAGATTTTATGCTTATTCATTCACACTAGTCATGCCTAATTCTCTCTTAATATTGAAGAAGGTTTCTAATGACAATGGTTTAGTGAAAATATCTGCAAGTTGAGCATTTGTAAGCACATATTCTAAACATATATCATGTTTTTCTATATGATCTCTAATAAAATGTTGCTTAATCTCTATATGCTTGGTTCAAGAATGCAAAATAGGGTTCTTTGTCAAGTATATAGCACTAGTATTGTCTCATCTAATGGGTATGTCTCTATACTTCAAACCATAATTTAGAAGTTGTTGCTTCATCCAAAGTAGTTTTACACAATAACTTCCAACTGCTATGTACTCAGCTTCTGTAATAGAAAGGGCAACACTAATTTGCTTCTTAGAGAACCATGAAACTATTTCCTAAAAATTGACAGGTTCTACTAGTGATTCTTCTATCAACTTTGTATCCTTCAAAGTCAACATTTGAATATCTTATCAATTCAAAACCAGTTCCTTTGGGATAACAAAGCCCCGGACTTGGTGTATCAACCATGTACTTAAAAATTATTTTTATTGTAGTAAGATGAGATTCTCTAGGATTGAACTTAAACCTAGTACAAAAGCATATACTAAATAAAATGTCCAGTCTATATGCAGTCAGGTAAAGAAGAGATCCAATCATACTACGATATAATTTTTGATCTATCGGTTTACCCTTTTTGTCCTTATCCAACCTTTTTGATATGTTCATTGGAGTGCTTGTAACTTTTACTTCTTTCATTTTGAATTTTTTCAGCATCTCTCTAGTATATTTGGTTTGACAAATGTAATTTCTATCATCTTTTTGCTTGATTTGCAATCCAAGGAAGTAGTTCAACTCGCCCAACATGCTCATTTCAAATGTAGCCTGCATCGTCTTTGAGAAATCTTGACATAGAGTTTCATTAGTAGTACCAAATATGATGTCATCTATATAAATCTGAACTATCAAGATATCCATGCTAATATTCTTGATGAACAATGTAGTATCAACTTTTCTTCTCTTGAATTGATGATCACTTAAGAATTTACTAAACCTTTCATATCAAGCTCTTGGAGCTTACCTTAATCCATATAATGCTTTGGTGAATTTATCTACATGATTAGGCTGATCATCACTTTCAAAGCCAAGAGGTTGTTCTACATAGACTTCCTCACTTAGATATTCATGTAAGAATGTACTCTTTACATTCATCTAAAATAATATGAAATTCTTGTAGGATACAAAAGCAAGTAACATCCTAATGGCTTCTAATATTGCTACAGGAGCATATGATTCCTCAAAATTAATTCCTTCCTCTTGGGAATAACCCTTAGCAACTAGTCTTGCTTTATTTCTTGAAACAAGTCTACTTTCATCCAATTTATTTTTGAATACTCATTTAGTTTCAATTACATTAACATTTTCTGGTTTTGAAACTAATTTTCGCACTTTGTTCCTTTCAAACTGGTTTAGTTCATCTTGCATTGCAATGATCCAATTTTCATTAGTTAGAGCTTGATCAATGCTAGTGGGCTCTATGTTAGAAATAAATGCATAGTGGTGACAAATGTTTCGTATGGATCTTCTCATTTTGACTCCATCATAGACCTCACCTATTATTTGATCTTTAGCATGGGCACTAATGAACCTCAAATTAATGGAAGGTGAATAAGGAACATTACTTGTACTTACCTCCTCCTCACTATCTAAATCTTACATATCTACATGC